>BQNB010112285.1:0-13298 GCA_026074375.1 Tanacetum coccineum
CCAACGGTTGGGGATGAGTTTTCTAGGTTTTCTACTAAGATCAAGTTTTCTCATGATCCCATCTATATATATATATATATATATATATCTATAACATATATATGGGGCTAATTATGAGTGTGTAAATATGAATTAGTGACTGGATGCCACCTCAATGATGAGGTGGACACCATTTTTACACTAAAATTCGGAATTTTGAAAAATTATAGCCCTTGGCAAGGTTTGAACTAATGACCTATGGGTTATCATGTAACATGTTTATCCAACTGATCCAACAACCAATTTGTGTTTTACTATCCAAAACATTAATAATAAATAGTATTAATGTATGTTGATATCTTTTGACAAGATATACTTCCTAACCAAAATAATATCTTCTAAAAAATTTATACGCATCCCAAATACATACGCCTCAATTTTTATCAAAACTCTAAGTCGTGTATCTGCTATCCTGAATACATACGACTCATTCTTAAGAAAAACCCTAATGATCCTTTATCTGCTAAAACATCCTCTTCTCATTTTTTTGTTTTGGTCTTGAGAAACATGAATACATAAATCACCCTCTAGCTATGGACCTTTTTTACAATGTTGCAACATTCCAGGTGTAAACCTTTATGAAGAAAAAAGAGAAGAAAAATACATTGGCCGTTTTTGTTTTTTGTTATGTCAGTGGTTATATAATCTATGATATAGTTTTTTACTTTTTATATTTTAAGAAAAACTGATGACATACATGTAATTATGCTTTATGTTTATAGACGGGGATAAGGAAGCTGGCCAAGACAAAAAGAAAGTAACAGATGAAAAGGTAATGTCATGCACTGTTATCTATCAATCTGGTGTTCTTATTCTTCTATGATACACCAATCTTACATCTTTTGCCATATCTTCTACTTGTATTAAGGTTATCTATCAATCTGGTGACCTAGATACTTGAAACTGCTTGTCTACTTCAAAGATACACTGGTTGGGTGTTCAAGTTACAGAAAAGCTTAGATTTATTTTGGTTTTAGGTGTTCATGAGAATTATATCACATAGAATAATAAGAATTAATGTAACAAACAAAGGCTTAATTTGCCAAACATAGCATTAAGTTCATTATCAAAAACTGAAATATATTAATAAGCAGGTCCAACCGCTTATAGTAACTAAAATAAGCATATAAGCACTTTTAACCTAGATATTGAAAAACTGCTTGTCTACTCAAAAGAATACACTGGTCTTGGGTGTTCAAGTTACAGGAAAAGATTTTGATTTGTTTTGGTTTTAGGTGTTCATGATGGATTATATCACAATAGATAATTAAGAATTAAAGTAAAAAACAAAGGCTTATTTGCCAAACATAGCGTTAAGTTCATTATCAAAAACTGAACAAGAGAAGGAACAAAAAGTGAAGGAAACACAGGAGGCATAGGAGTTGTTGCCTTTGCAAAGAAATCACATACTTTTTTCGTTAGTGGTGTTGGGTTTCATAACCTAATTAACAATTAATTATCCGAGTAGTACCGGAATATATGTACGTATGTAGAACATATTTAATTAACAGATAGAAGATTGTTTACCTTATTTAGCTAGAAAACGATACACAGTTTAGCGTAACCGTAAAAACGTCTTCTTTATACGCGTGTGTATAATACAACGGGTAACCACTAGAATCATAAAGGTATGATTCCTCTTAAGCTTCACACACTTACGTTCTTAGCAACAATGAAGTATGCTTAGTATCGTGTGTATTAGCAAACAGATCTCCAAACTCTTGCAATTCACGAAACCCCCCCCCCCCCCCCCCCCCCACCGAATGTCCCTTTGTTCTTAGGGTCGAACCAACAAACCAACGAAACCCTTTTGGGTTATGTTTAGGATTACCGTTAACAAGGAGAAAGAGAAAGCAACCGAACACTCTTGGAAAGGTCTCTGCTTCGGTCGATACAAAGGGCGAACAAAGTAATCGCATAGCCTTGATATATGGAAGTTTCGGTATCGAGTCAACAAGATTGCACAAGGTCGACCACAATATAAATGTTTTGGTTTTTTAAAGCATGCATGCAAATAAAAACCTCAACATGTATATATATACACTTAGCTCTCCTAATCCCATTAGGGTTATGATGCTTGGGCCGTACTGGATAAGGTGGGTGTCAAAACGCTCCCTTTCAATCTTCGGTTTATTCATAATTAACCCTTTAACGTTTTAACCAAACTAATTATTATTACTTGTGTTTAATGATCATTTATTAAATAAGTAAGCAAAAAATTGTTTACGTATTTGTGTGCGTCCCTCTTAGGCTCGAGAATATTTTTCGGACATATTTTCATTCAAATATGGTCATATATTCCAACAGCTCCCACTTGGACACCTGTATGAAATAATACAATAACATTGGTAAGCGTCTAGCAAACACGCATTGTTACCTGATACATTCGAGTGTTGTTTCACAGGGCATGATCTATATGATCTATGAATTTACAATCCATTTGTTTCTTGATACCGTGGTTTAAATTGGATATGGATCAATGTAATCCATATTTAAATGATTCTGTCTTCTCATATATGATAGTAATCTCTGATACTGAAAATCAATGAAGACATATCTTCTTGAGTTCTTCAAGTACGTCCATATACATCTGATTATTTCTATGAGGGGCCCTTCAGTGGTATCTTCTTCTACACAATTTGAAGGATCACATTTCTTTATTGATACAAGTGTAATAGTTAATCATGTGGCATAAACCTTTCTGACATTTACCCCTTATTTAGTTACCTTATTTTCAGGAAAACTTAAATACTATATCAAGAAGGATATCAACATATGCTAACCTACTTGCATCTCAAGTTAAGGTTTTATGTAAATAAAAATACGTACAAGATTCACTTGATGAATCGATCATATGTGAATATCTTATTATGGCGAGAAATCCAAATATCATCTCATGAATATCATGTGAGTTTGGTGGACTCATCCTTACCAATCACTCAGAATTGTCTTAGTTTAACAATATTCCCATATTGTTAATCGACAACGGATTAATTTAGAATAATAACTATTATCATTCCGGATTTAAACTTGCTATATAGGACACTAATTTATATATAAAATAACAAATACCAACGTATCATTATCATTAAAATAAAATTGTTTTAATCCTTATCCAAATACTAATCCACAGATCTACCTGAAACTACTAGCAGGTCGAAGCCCCCATGCTCCTACCTCTGGCATGTTGAGAAGCTTCCTATTTGACAAAGCCTTTGTTAAAGGTCGTAGATTGTTATCTGTCGTGAAACTTTCAGTATCTTTATTTCGCCCAGTTCAACACACTCGCGAACATAATGATATCTTCTATGATAGTGTCTGGCGCCTTTCTGAACCCCCGGTTCATTAGCATAATGTACTGCAGCTGAATTGTCGCAGTACATATTCAAAGGTTCATTTATCGTTGGTACTATACCAAGCCCTGAGATAAATTTCCTAATCCAAACAGCTTCCATGGCAGCTTCTGATGCAGCTATGTATTCAGATTCTGTAGCAGACATTGCAGTGGTACTTTGCTTGGAGCTCTTCCAATCCACTGCGCCTCCATTCAAAATGAAAACATATCCTGTCTGAGACTTAGTGTCATCTCTATCAGTCTCGAATCCAGCATCGCAATAGCATTCAACTCTAAGTTCTGTGCTAGGATTTCCACCATAAACCAAGAACATATCTTTAGTATTTCTTAAATACTTAAGAATGTTTTTCACAGCCAGGTCCAGTGAGGTTCACCTGGGATTCTGTGGAAATCGGATTGTATATTTTGCAAGCGAACGCGACATTCAGGTCTAGTGCATCATAAACGCAACATGATGGATCCTACAGCCGACAATAAGGTACATTCTTTATGCGATTTACCTCTTTAGGCGTTTGAGCACCTTGTGATTTGTTCAAGTCAAGTCTTTCTTGCATGGGGATATGACCACGTTTTGGAATTATCCATTTTATATCACTGTTAAGATCTTATCCATGTAAGCATTTTGACAAAGTCCAATTAATCGCTTCGATCTATCTCTATAGATTTTGATTCCAAGAATAAATGCTGCTTCCCCCAAATCCTTCATGGCGAAACACTTTCCAAGATAATCCTTTACACTTTGTAAACTTGGAATGTGATTTCCCATGATGATTATGTCATCAACATACAAGATGAGGAATGTAACATTACTCCCACTAGCCTTTTGATATACACATGCTTCTTCATAGATTCTTGATCAAATCCAAACCTTTTGATTTCCTCATCAAATATTTTATTCAGTTCATGCTGTTGCTTAAGTCCTAATAGGATCTTTGAAGCTTGCATACTTTTTCTGGAGGATTATGATCAACAAAACCTTCATGTTGCACCATATAGATGTCTTCATCAAGCGTAACCATTTAAGAAGGCTGTTTTAACATCCATTTTCCTATCTATAATCATAGTATGCTGCTATAGATATGAGAATTCTAATAGCTTCAATGTCAGCGCACACAGGTGAGAACGTTTCTTCTAATCAACCCGTAGAGTTGAGTGTATCCTTTGATTACAAGACGAGCTTTATAGCGTGTACAATACCATCCATGTCAGTCTTTTTTCTTAAAAAAGACACCTGCTTCCCAACGGTATTAAACCAGGAGGAAGATCGACATGACCCATACCATATTGTCCCATCATGGATTGTATTTCCGCATTCATTAGCATCAATCACTTATTAGATTCGGAATCTACTTGGTGGCTTCTGTAGCTAGTGGGAAGGGTTCATTAAGATCCCCTAGATTTGCTTCCTTACACCTCTACATTTAGACATAAGCGGTCTTTTGGAGCTCTCGACTGTTGGTCCTTTCGGACCTACGAAATCGAATCACTTCCTCTTTTTCGGTGGTTCAAACCCTCCACCGCTTAAGGAATGTTGCTAGTGATTTCGAAGGTGTTTGTGCTGATATCTTCTTATTCTTGGATTCTTCCTCAAGATCTACACATCTCCCACTGATTCTTGCTTATGGAGTAGACTTCTCAAAAGAATTCAGGCATACCTTGCAAACAACAATTTTGTTTTCAGGTGGGGGAAGTAGAAATAGTAAACCCACTCGTTTCCTTTGGTATCCTATGAAGATTACAGACTTAACAGATCTTTGTTCGAGTTTGTCAGGGTCGTAACTCTCCTTTTCACAAGAGCCTCACATCCCCAGACCTTTATAGTAGACAGCGTTTGGGAATCTTTTCCTACCACAGTTCATATGGTGTCTTATCTACTTCTTTGTTGGAACCATATTGAGAATGCGTGTTGTCAGACCTCTAGGCATATCCCAAAAGGATAAAGGCAGAGTGGTAGATTCATCATAAATCGCACCATATCTAACAAAGTGCGGTTTCTCTCTCAGTTCACTCCATTATGTTGTGGTTGTGTATGAGGAGTAAGCTGTTGAAAATCTCCTGTTAGCTTTTAGATAATCTTTTAACTCTTGGCTATGTATTCGCCACCACGATCTGATTCGTATTGCCTTAATGCGTCTTCAGAGTGATTATTCATACTCATTTTTAAACACTTTGAATGTTTCAAAGAACCTATGTTTATGTTTAGAAGATAAACATAACCATACATGACTATAAATCATCATTTGTGAATGTAATGAAGTAGCTAGGCACCTCGTTCTGACACTGTCTAAGTGGACCAACTACGTCAGTAGTATTATTCCAAGAGATCTTTTGCCCCTTATCGTTATACTGTGGGAAAGGTTTCTTTGTCATCTTGCTAGATCATAAAACAAAGTATTTGCCGTTATTCAAAAGATTATCATTCCGTTGACTTTTAGTAGCCATCTTGTTGCAGATCGTTTAATTCGTTTCTTGTTTATTTGAGCAAGCTGTAGTGACAAGGGATAAGTGGAGTCCAAGTTAATGCTTGACTCTTTTATGCTATCATTATTAATTAGAATTAACATTTGGTTAATGATCATGCATATCAATTTCATTATAATACCATTTCGAGGAACAACAATAAAATTTATAGAAACACCAATTCTTTGAAAGAACATTCACACAATCCGTTAAAAACACATTGAACAAATCCATTGTAAATCCAAACGAGAAAATGAATACACCTCTAGTTATAGTAGGTGCATATTGACAATTGTTATATCAAATCACAGGCCATTAGGTAAAAATAAGTCAAACTTCTAATTGCTTCTACTTGTGCGAGACACCATTGTCCACGTACAAGTAAAGGAAGCTCCTTGTTGCAGCTTCCTTTTTCGATCTAAATCCTGTTTTGTAATACATATGTTAGTACCACAACCAGTGTCATACACCCAGTGAGTTATTATTAGGGAAAGAAAATAATTCTATTGTGAAGATACCAGAAGAAGAAAATAGCAGAGTCCAACTTGCTTCCTTTTTTCTCTTGCAACTCAGCAAAGATACACAGGTCTAGTTCTTTTCCAATGGTCCTACCTCTCTATACAGGTCTGGTGGCAGGCATACATTCCGTAGCTGGGCGGTCCTTAGCTGTTGGCTTAGGGATGTTGAGGCTTGGTCTTGGGGGATATAAAACCTTCTTATCCTTTCCCTTGCCATTAACCTTATTCTTGCCTTTTGCATTAAGCGATTTTTTATTTGGCGTTTAGATTTACACCTTTTATATATCATTACTTGTGGTGTTTCAGCCTTCTTAGATAAACCCTTTATCATACTAATAAGTCATGCATGAATTTCACCAATTGTCTTTCCATGTTATGGGCATATGGTAAATTTCTTTCAATCCCACAAATCTTTTGTAAGCCATTAAGGTATTAAGGGGGCCCTGTTTCTAATGCATGATATCATGTGGTAGGCATATTAAAACCATGACGGTTCCTAGTTGCTTCCCATACATATTACTTTATCTTAAGGACCATAGTCGACAGCTGATGTACCTTCCTCTTTTGTAAGCATGGACAAGATTGGATTTAAGTCAAACTTCTCACTCCAGCTTGTTTCTCAAACATAGTTCTAAGCTCTGTACCATGTCATTACGGTTAGATGCATTCAAACTGTCTTATGTTAGTTCAGGGGTCATACTCCACGCCCATTAAGACAAGCAATTTCAGGATGAGCATATATAGAGCGGTCCACTGAGCCACAAAGTTAGGTTCTTGCACCAGCTCAGGGAGAGGAGGTAAAGGCTGTTCAATGACATCGCATTTTCTTCTCGTCACTCTAACAGACTAACTTAAGTCGAGCAAACCAGGTAATTGAAAGTTATTACCAGAAAGTTTTTCTTTTCAAACATCGATCTGAAAAAGCCAGAATGAGTTTATGTTTCTTGAACATGTAGTGTCATCTACAAAAAAAAAAAGTTCAAGAATAGTATTTCGATATACTCTTAATGAAAACAATTACCCAGGTTTAATTAATAAAACATATTAATTTCCTAGGTTAGGAACCATAAACTTGACATACCCCCACCACATCAGTTGATCTGCTAGTGATGGTGTTTTCAAAAGGTAATCAACGATTGATAATTCATAACTTTTGCCATTCCTAAACCATATGGGATTACTTTTTACAATAGATATTAGTATGCATATTTATCCCATCTATGCGCGTTGTTAACAGGTCTACCACAACAACGCCTAAGTTGTCCAATTTTAAACTGTAATTATGTAACATTCTCCGTCTCACGAAAAACGACTCTTATAATTTACCTTGTGGTTACAAATCTACCCACCCACCCCACACTTCTAACGCATCAGAAAGAGCAATCAATCAAGTGTTTTTACAAATTGGATGGCAATTATTTAGTTGGAAAAGGGTATTGTATTGACATGTAAAATATGTATGAAGAAGCAGGCATACATTTCGTATCATGGATTTTTTAATAAAATCTAGTACTCAATTTGGTTATTATTACGGTTGGTGACTCACCAATTTATCATAGTATCTTATACATAAAATAGTGAGACCTTAAAAATTGACGATTCAACGTTTTCTTTAATAGGAAGATTTGTCTTTTATCGCGGGGAAAAAGATTAAGAATGATTAAAATTCATTAACACTAGACCATGCGCGACTTCCTACATAAGTATCGAAAGGTAAGGAAAACTACAACGTAGTCAGGTATTAATAGGTAATGGTATCTACAAGACGTAGTCTTGATGAGTATCCCCGACCTTATCTTTCGCAACATATATAGTACTTTGCAAATTACGTCATTGATAAAATTTATAATATTAATTTAAAGGAATTACATACAAACTATATATTGCTAGTCTAGTCATGGAAAGATTTTATTATCGATGTAACCGAATACACTTTTGACTTTTTGCATAGATAGTTCATAATAGATCTTTATTTCGAGAATCAATAGTCGGTTTATTTTTGTTTTCAGAAAAAATAACTCTTTTTTTTTCTCACAAGTCAGAACTTAAATAAAACACAATAAACATCAATGAACAAAATAACATTTATTTATACACAATTAACAATTACGGCATGCAATACATTAAATATGATCATAATTTAATCTAATAATAAAAAACATGATTTATTATATAAGGCTCCTTCGTCCTATAAACTCCTGGGCCAACATCATCAAATCAATCGATGCGTAAGCCTTATTAAAGAAATACCACATAGCACAATATAACTTTTAACTATTTTTAGGCACTCATTGATTCACTAATAGGGTCTTCCGAATTCATGAATTCAGAAATATCTTACCAGTTAAGAAAATATTAAATTATGGGGGGGGTTTTTTTTTGGGTTAAATTTTTTTTTGTTTTTAATCATATTTATCAACAACTTTTTAATAATTAACAAGATTTATAAATCTCAATATCCAATCAATGATAAATTTGCCTGTTTTATCAATGGATTCCTTATTAACAATTAACAAAAACTTAAAACAATATTAACAATTAATATATCAAGTTTTATAAAAAATTGCATACAACCTACATCTCGTTGCTAATTATTTTATTAACTTCAAGATCTAATCTTTTTAACAAATAAAAAACCGCCCAGACGGGGCATTAAAATAATTAT
The DNA here is from genome assembly GCA_026074375.1 of Tanacetum coccineum. Lineage (NCBI taxonomy): Eukaryota > Viridiplantae > Streptophyta > Magnoliopsida > Asterales > Asteraceae > Tanacetum > Tanacetum coccineum. Next base: position 9,038 of record BQNB010112285.1, read on the forward strand.
GAACTCTAATTTTGGTCAAACTTAATTTCTTGTTATTATAGATTCTAACACGATGGCTCGAGATGCCGCACTTGTTGGGTTTTTATAACTAATTAACAATTAATTATCACGCACGAGTACGCAGCGGAATAAATGATCACGTGTAGAACACAATAATTAACAAGATAGAAACATGTACCTTTTAGCACGAAACGATACACCGTTTAAAGGTAACCGTAAACACCGTCTTCTATATACGCGTGTGTATAATACCACGCGAAACCACTAAGAATCAAAGTATGATTCCTCTAAGCTTCCACACACTATACGTTCTTAGCAAACAATGAAGTATGCTAGTACTAGTAGTGTATTAGCAAACGATCTCCAAATCTTGACAATTCAAGCAAACCGAATGTCCCTTTGTTCTTAGGGTCGAACCAACAAACCAACGAAACCCTTTTGGGTTATGTTTAGCGATCGAACAAGAGGAAAAGAAAGCAACCGAAACTCTTGAAAGTTTCTTGCTTCGGTTGAATAAAAGAGGAACAAAGTAACCAAAACCTTGAATATATTGAAGGTTCTGTCGAGCAACAAATATAGCACAAGGATGATATGAATGTTTTGGTTTTTTTTTAAAACATGCATCTAAATAAAAACCTCAACATGTATATATATACACTTAGCTCTCCTAATCCCATTAGGGTTATGATGCTTGGCCGACTAGGATAAGGAAGGTCAAACCGCACCCTTCAATCTTCGGTTTATTCATAATTAGCCCTTTAACGTTTAACCAACTAATTATTAATACTTGTTATATAATGATCGTTTATTAAATACACTAAGCAAACATTGTTTACGTATAACGTGTGCGTCCCCTTAGGCTCGAGAATATTTCCGGACATATATTATTCATATATGGTCATATTCCAACAAGTGGTAGCAGGTATAAAAAACTGATTAAGATGTTTGTCTTTTGTAAATGATTGATTTATTCATTGATTATTTAATTTCTCCTTTTCAGTGACCGTACACTGAAAGTCTGGAGTTTAGATGGCCTTCCCGACGATCTGAATGATTCATTTATTTTGAAAAGCAAAGTAGTCAAAGCAGTCCACGATAAAGATACTAATGCTGTAGCAATTGCACCAACCGGTCTTCTTTCTACTGGTTCTCAGGTAAATTAAATAAATATTTTCAACAAATGGTTTATAAAATTGTTTTATTTAATGTTTATTTTTAATCAGGATCACACAATGTGCAAATGGAAGCTTCCGGATTTAACTCCTGGTGTTGTACTAAGAAGACATAACGTGCATATGTTGAATTTTCACCAATGAGGCTCTGGTGACAAAAGTATAAAAGTTTTGGCCATAGCAGATGGTTCATGTTCGGGAACCTTTAAAGGAAATACATCAACTGTATTCAAGGTTCAGTTTCTTACACGTGGTGCTCGGTTGGTTTATTGTGGTAAGGAAGCGCTTTATCATATATTTAACTATTTGAATATGTACATCTTGTGTAACTTAACTAAAATACATGAACTTTGCAGGAGCAGGTTGTAGACTTCAGTTTTATTGCAAGAATGGCGTACACATGAATGATTTCTACGGTTTTGGTTGATTCAATCCGAAAGGTTTGGGTCATCAACTCCACCATGCTTCTACTGGTCTTGAAAAACTATGTAAATTATTGTTTAATTAGGAGCATTTACTTAGACAAAGTGGAAAGTTTTACATTTAATGGGTAATATGCTAGAATTGGAATTAGTACTCGCTTTAGAGTCGTAATAAAGTATTAATCATTGGTAAAGGGGATGAATGAGTAGGTATACGTAAGAGTATATGGTTAGTTGAGATTAATGGTGATTATTGGGAACATATTAAGGTATGGTAATAATTGTGGTAGCTATAATTGTGGGGTTGGATGTTAATAGTTATCGTCCTTATGTTGTAGTTGCTGTTGTAATGGTCATCAATCTATAAATACAAAGACAATTTAAAAAAGTCAATTCAGTATGTCGAAAGACTTGGATGTTAAAATTGAGCCATTATGTAGAGAACTGTAGTGGTCGATCTTTTTTGTGTGTGTTAATTTTATGCTTATTTATGTACATATAAATATGCACACATCTCATGTACATGTAAGTTAATGATCATAATGATATGGGTACTTAAATGCTCATCTATGTGATATCATTCACTAATAGCACTCTTCTAAGATGAAGTATTTATTTGCTTTGCTAATTGACACAGGTTTATATGAACTACACCCGATTGATATCCTCAGGCCAGCAAATGAGTTATGTGATGATGAGCACATGGTGCTGCTTGTGCTTCTTTTGACACTTACCATGGTTTCACTGATGAGTGAGTCAATTTCGTATTATAACACATCACTTAAATCTCAAGTATTGAATTGTCAATACCGGCAGTTAGGACGGGGCTGAGTAACAAGTCAAATCAGGTCAGTACAGGTCAGACAATCTCAGGTTTGGTTGATCTGATACTTTCTGTTCATATTCATAAAGTTTTAAAAAAGGTGTATTAAGTATGATTACAAAAAATAACATCTTTTTTGATAATTTTCTAATCATTCAGGAAGACTTGGAATTTTTTGACAGAGCTGTTGAAAACATGATGATGGTTAGTGCATTTTCTGTTTTTAATGTTTGAGTTTTCAAGTTCATTCTTTTTTATGTATATGGTTTATATTATCAGAATAAAACTATTGTATACTCTGCTGGCTTTGCAGGTTTATGATAGGGGTTGCCGATGGGTTTTGTTGATGCTTCTCCCGACACTTACCATGGTTTCGTTGGTAGGTGAGTCTCAATTTCTTATTATAACACATCACTTAAATCATAAATCTGGAGTTGGCAATACGGGTAGTTGAGGGATCGTGTGCTTTCATTGTAAAAAGGTTTATTAACTTCATTACAATATTTGTCTGATTTTTGTGTTTGTGTAGAAAATCAGGCGAGTGAGTGTAAGTCGAAAGAAAGAAAAATCATAGACATATGATGGCGAGACATAATCAAGTTGGCTATGGTTGCTTTCATTTTAAGTATTGACATATAGAACGCAACTCATTTTCAGTTAAAATCATTTTTGTAGCGCTACTCCAATAACCATACTTTTTTAATCTTAATCGATGTTTTGTAAATACAAAAATGATTATATTATTTTTAATTTTTTCCTCTATTTTGGATATTTCAGGTTATATGGCGGTCAAGGATTATAGATATACATGCTGGTACTTGCTTCTTTTCTTGAAGCTTGCTGATACTTGCTTCTTTTTATTGAAGCTTGCTGATACTTGCTTCTTTTTATTGAAGCTTGCTACTACTAGCAGTTTGATGGTGTTGCTGCTTAGTTACAAGTGTGTTTCTGATGAGGCTTGCTGATTAGGTGTTTCTGATTAGGATTGATTGGGATTGCTGATGTGACGTTCCTTATGAGTCATTTCTGATGAGGATTGATGTCCAGTTTCACATGACGGATTTCAGATAAGGGTTTCTGATGAGGGTTTCAGATGACGAGGATCTGATGAGGATTTCTGGTGAATGGTTTCTGGTGATGTCTTTTTGGTAAGGCGTTTCTGGTGCGGTGTTTCTGATGAGGGTTGCTGACGAGGCCTTTTTTATGACGGTTTCTTATGATGGGTTTTTGATGACGGGTTTATGGTAACGGGTTTCTGTTGACGCATTGATAATGGGGCGTTCTGATGAGGGTTCAAATCAATCTTCTTACCTTATAATCAATATTCTGATGACACGTTTCTGATTAAGGGTTTCGGGTGACGCGTTTCTGATGACGTTTAATAGATGGTTTCTGGATACGGGATTTTGATGACGCGTTTTTATGAATGGTTTCTGATAACGCATTTCTGATGACGCGTTTATGGAGATGGGTTTCTGATGACGTGTATATAAATTTATACATGTTAGTAACCGTAGCGAGATTGGGGCGTTCAAGTTATGGGTGTCTGGGATTACGTGAATTGTAATAATCAAAGTCATATAATCAACCGTAATAAATTGGGCAGTAGGAGATGTGCGTGGATTGTGCTTTTGTTGTTTGAACTTTTGTTATTATTAAACAATCATTGTTAAGAGTGTTTGTAAATGTGCAATCATGAATGATTAATATTTGATAAATAAACTAACGTTCTTGTGAAATAAAAGTAGATACAATTGTTTAGAAGTGGTAATTAGTTAAACTTTTTGTTTTTTTGGTAAATGAATTATACCCGGTGAATATCAGCTAAATTTGTGTTTCGTCAT
>BQNB010112286.1:0-22183 GCA_026074375.1 Tanacetum coccineum
TTATGAAGACTGTGAAGACCAAATGGGCCCTCAATCATTTACAACAGCCCATTTGTGTGCAATTGACAAAGACTGTGAAGACTTTGAAGGCCCAATCCTAGCCCAGTTACAGCCAATCTCAGCCATTGTACACACAAAACCCACTTCACACCTTATTGGGCTTGAAAAAGCCCAATAACCAAACCTGTACCTTATTGGGCCCAAACCCAAACCCAATGGGCCCAATACAAGCCCAAACACAAAACCCTAGCCCAAAACCTTTTTTTTTATAAAACACAAGGACCAAAATTGCCAAGTTTAAAACCTGTTTTATAAAGAAAAAAATGGTAAAAAGAATCCAGGGACCAAAACTGCCAAATGGCTATTCTTATCCCCTTTTTAAACACAAGGGGCAGTTTTGCAAATATCATAAACTCTTTTTTCCTTTTGTATAAAAACCCCAGGGACCAAAAGTGCCAATTACCCAAACCTTCTTTGTATCTCTCTTGTTATAAACGGCAGGGACCATTTGTGTACAACTCCAAAGTTATTTATAACTAAAATTCGGGTTTTAAAATAATGAAAAGAGAATGAAAGACAAGGGGCATATATGCATCATCTCCAAACTTTTCTTTTAAACTACCCAACCATAACTGTACTCCCCTTGTTTCCCGCCAATACCCATTACCAGGCATCCCATGGTTTTCTAGCTCCCAAACCACCTCTCCCTAGTACCTTCCCAGCTGTATAACATATCCCACAACTCCACTTGCAAAAAGATTGTCCACGCTGGCAATCTCACTACCTTCGAGGTACATCTATGGCCGAGAATGAGCTTAAAAGAAACACAGAAGAAATCAAGGGTCAGAATTGAAGCTGAGGCTTCACCTCACACAAGAAACACAAAGGGAGAAGCTATGATGATTAGAAGGCTTATATAAAACAAAGAAAACACAAATGCCAGAGACCACCTTAGTTTTAGTTTAGCTTTTCTTAATTAATTTTTAATCAACTTGTAATTTAAATTTCCAGCTTTATTTTTAAGTGTATTGTACTGTTTTTAAAAGTCTAATTCAAGTTTAAAGTTGATACTAAGTTTCTTGTGATTTTCTTTTCTATGTTATTCTTAGCTTAAATCCTATTGTTAAGTCTTGAAATAATTATGTTTACTTGTTGCTTTAATTCCCCTGTTTCACTACATCATCACCTTACCCTGCTGATTTTCCAGCATAATCAAGTTATAAACCAATTCGACTTATTTAAGGGAGTGTTTGGTAAAAACCCAAAATGGGTCGAATTGGGGATTTCATGGGTCACCAACACTCATCCACCTTTGGCTGAGTGAGTGTGATCAGTTTGACCAAGAAAATCACAACCTATAGTTTAAAATTTCAAATTCAGTTAACTTTTGAGTTTCTGCCTAAATTTTATAAAAAATTCAGCTTGTTGCTTAAGCTGCCTAAACAGCTTAAGCAACATCTTTTGTGAGGCTCATTTTAACCATAAAAAGTGTCTTTTAAGAAGCTTTTTGCTCTGTCGTCCTTTAATTGACCAAAAAAGTCCAAGTGGGCTATGCAATAATTTTGTTAAAACCCCCCAATTTAGCTGCAAATTCAGCAGCATAAATTGTTTGCTAGACCCTCATATCTTGAACATTAGCTTCTTGAGGCCATCCCCCGTTATACAACTGTTTGGGAATTTTTTGGGGTAAACCTCCTTTTTGGGCTTATTTTCATAAGCCCAAATAAGCCCTTAATTCAGCCTACTGTTGCTCCCCTGGTGCAAAACCAAAAACTCAGCACTCTTTTTCTTTTAATTTAGCTTAATAAGCACTATGGCTTTTGTAATTAAATTAATCACTTAGGTTCCCTTTTAATTTCCAAAGTAGTGTAGCTTAATTTTTCCTGTAGACTAGTTTAATTTAAGCTCAAAATAGCCCTTTTTCTGCCTTTCTCTCAAAACTGCCAAAATAGCTTACTGATGTTCAGGCTTATTCTAGGGCTTATTTTACTCACATTTAGTTAAAATAAGTAGATTTAGCTTAGTTTAAGTAGGTACATCACTTTTCAGCTTATTTTGAGCTTTCTAGCTCAAGCAAAAAGCCAATAAGCTTTTTAAGCTATTACTTTCTGTCAGATTAATAAGCTACTTTTCGCAGCTTAATTGAGCTAGGTTTCAGCTTATACCCCTTTAATAAAAATTATAAAGCTAAGTCCACTTACAACCTTTTGCATTTTTTTTGACTTTAGCTTAAAAAGCCTTTTGGACTTAGTGTGAAATCGGGGGTAAGTTCAGGGACTATTTGTGTAATTTCCTCTTTTACTCTTAACTCTGTTAGTAGACACTCATAATAGTAGTTTCCAAATCGTTGAGTCCTAATTGTCTTTTCACTGTCAGTTCCTTGCCTGTAGGTAGTTAGTTAATTTAAATTAATTTAAAATTAATTTTAGGGTTATTTTTTAATTAGTTTTTGAATTAATATAAATTTCTACAGTAACTTTTAAGGTCTTTTTATATTTTTAGATTTTTCTCAACTTTCCTTTATATTAATTTGATTTTTTCAGATTTTTTATAGTTATATTTTCTGACTTTTTATATTTAATTAGTTTTAATTAGTTTTTAATCTTAGAAAATTCATAAAAAAATACAAAAATTAACAAAAAAATATTTTTCTTTTTTATAAAATTTTCTTTAATCAGTTAGTTTATATTAAAAATATAAAAAATTATGTAGGGTAATTTTTGCTAAAAATTCAGTTCCGGGCCCGTTTACGAGCCCGGATTTTTCGTTTCTTACCGTTTTGTTCGTTTTTGAACTCCGTTTAGAAAAGTTTTTTATATTTTCCTTTAAGTTAGAATATTTTTGATTTATTAAAATTTTAAAATTAATTTTAGGACTTTATTTTTATAATTTTTTTAGTTTTTAGCTTGTAATTTAATTCCCGATAATTTGTAAATGCATGTTTAATTTAGTTTTTTAGATTTAATTAATTTAGTTAATTAATTTTAGCCTAATTATGTTTCCCGTAGTTTAGGTCATCTTGAGTGGTATTTGTCTTCTCCAAATCAAGAACCTTCTTTTGTAAAGTGGTACACAATTCCATCAATTCATTAAGTTTAAGTCTATCCTCATCACTTCGAAGTGTGTTACCTCTTGCGAGCAGTGAATCATTGGAAAGTTTAGATACATTCTCAAACCTAGTTTGAGCAATAGTATCCCCCATGGTTTCTTGGCACCTAGGACCACCACCTGAAGTAGTTCCTAGGGAACTAGATTCATTAGGTGTTGCCTTGGATCGGGTCTTAGTTATGTTACCACTGTCCTGCTCTGCTTCTAAGCTAGAAGCAGTAGTGGCAGCCCTCACCAAACTGTCACCCAACTCCTTATGGACAACCTCATCTGCAACATTGTCACTAGGATCACTAGGCTGAGGTACCTGAGTGTCCTTTCTTTTAGGCTTCCTAGGTTTTTGTGTCTTTTGTGGTTGAGTAGATGGTTGAATAATGGTGGGTGTGTGATGGGGATCAGTTGGATTTGCTGAACCTTCACCCAATTCTGATTGGTTTTGTACCACCATTGTTGGAAATAAAGGTGTTACTCTACCAGAAAAACCTTTGCCTACCCTTCTCATATTTCCAAAAATCTTCTTAGTGTGAGAGGGTGCATTATAAATTCTCTTATGAGTTGGCAGCCCATCAAGTTGTTGATTCAAAAACACTTGTACAAACCTTGGATACATCAAAAATTTCCCAGACACATTATCCAAGTTTCTGATCATACCTTCAAAAATGAACTTTGAAAAGTTGAATTTCTGATTTGTTGCTAAGCAGATAATAGCAGATGCCATAGTGCTACTAAACTCATTCCATGCAGTAGTCTTTGGACTTAGACATTGTAGAATAGTATGAATCAGAAATTTCCATTGTGGAGAGAAGAATGGCTTATAAAAAGTGAGCTTCTGTGAAATTTTCTCATATCCCATCAATGCAAGTTGTTCAAAAATGGTAGAGTTTGGTAAACAATCAATACCTTCCTCATCTTCTAGTTTAAGATCTCTTCTCACAGATGCTTCAGAGATAATTATCTTCTTGCCATCTACTAGGGCATGCAACTGTACTTCCCCATTGATAGTTTTGACCACGCCAGTAGACCAGAATTGTTCAATGCAAGAGATATATATAGTGGGATTAACCGTTAATGCATATCTTATAGGTTGTGCATTCAGAAAATCCACAATTTGTTCAAACCCATCACTTTCTGCGGGTTTAGACAAAAATGCGACCATGTTATGAGTATCTGCAAACTTTAGGGTCGTCATTTGTGTTGGGTTTTGATGATGGATGATAAAATTAAGTTAGGGTTTGTGATTAGAGAGTTTACAAAAGTATGAAATCGACTAAATAACTGATTAAAACCCTTAATCAAAGTATTTATGAAAAATACCCTCAACAGCATTAACTTTCACCCAGCAGTAGTAAGTTATGCCTAGCAGCATTAACTTAGAACCATCAGTAGTAAGTTATGCCTAGCAGCATTAACTTAGAACCAGCAGTAGTAAGTTATGCCTAGCAACATTAACTTAGAACCAACAGTAGTAAGTTATGCCTAGCAGCATTAACTCAGAACCAGCAGTAGCAAGTTATGCCTAGCAGCATTAACTTTGAGTCACCAGCATTAACTTTAATTCCATTCCAAACACCTTTTCCATCATCAATTTAACACTTTCCTTTGCTTTTCCGGCAAAATGTTAGTCCAAAAACAAAGAAAACACAAACTATGGCAATTTTCACAATTATCACAGTATTAATTATACCTAGCAGTATTAAGTATAACTAACAGTAGTAACTCAGCAGTATTAAGTATAACCAGCAGTACTAATTATACTTAACAGCAGAAACTTTTAATGACATGAATAACAGTACTAATTCATACAAAACTCTACAAAAACATAAAGAGATAAAAGACTTTAAAGATTCATCATTCTAATACTAACAATCAAATATTGAAATCTACTTACATCAAAAGCCTTTATAAGCAAATCTACAACATTCTTGTTAGTATGGATTTTGACTATTTGAATCAATTTCTTTTCATTGCAATGTCTAATAAAATGATGTCTGATCTCTATATGCTTTGTTTTTGAATGAAAAATAGGATTTTTAATTATGCAAATAATACTGTTATTGTCAATAAAGATCTTGGTATGCATAAAATTGTACCCATAATCAAGTAGTTGATTCTGAATCCAAAGCACTTGTCCACAACAACTTGAAGCAGCCACATACTCCACTTCTGTTATGGAATTTGCAACCACTATCAGTTTCTTACACTGCCATGATATTAATCTACATCTAAGGAATTGACAACCTCATGTTGTAAACTTTCTATCCGAGCTTGCTCCAACATAATCACTATCAGTGTATGCTACCAAATCAAAAGGAGAATCTTTTGGATACCAAAGGCCTAATTTTGGTTGACCTTTTAAGTATCTAAAAATCCTTTTCACAGCATAAAGATGTGAAACCTTTGGAATTGACTTGGTATCTAGCACAGGCACACACTGCAAATACGATGTCAGGTCTTGAAGATGTAAGATACATCAATGAACCAATCATTGACCTATACATATAAACATCTATTTCTTCACCATCTTCATCCTTGAGCAGAGGCTTTTGAGTTTCCATTGGTGTGCTTGCAGTCTTGACTTCTATAAACCTAAATTTCTTTAAAATTTCAACAACATATTTATCTTGACTAATAAATATGCCATCCTTCTTCTGCTGCACGTGTAAACCCAAGAAGAATGTAAGTTCTCCCATAGAACTCATCTGAAATTTCTCATGCATCAACTTCTCAAATGCATTGTATAGTTTCTTCTTTGTTGAACCAAAGATGATATCATCCACATAAACTTGGAACAGCAAAATATCACATTTGTTCCTTTTTATGAATAAGGTCTTGTCAATTTTCCTTCTTTGAAACCTATTGTCCAACAGATATGTTGACAAGGTTTCATACCAAGCTCTAGGAGCTTGATGTAGTCCATATAGTGCTTTTTCAACCTTGTATACTCTATCAGGAAAGTCTGGATCTTCAAATCTTGGTGGTTGACATACATACACCTCTTCTTCAATCTTCTCATAGAGAAAAGCACTTTTTACATCTATTTGATACACCACAAAATCTTTAAATGAAGCATAAGCTAAAAATAGCCTAATTGCTTCAATTCTTGCAACAGGGGCAAAGACTTCATCATAGTCAATCCCTTCTTCTTATGTGTACCCTTGAGCAACCAATCTTGCTTTATTTCTTATCATAATTCCCTATTCATCCTTTTTATTCCTAAAAACCCACTTAGTGCCTATAGCCGTTTTTCCATTTGGTAAATCCACTAAAGTCTAAACTTCTTGTAACTTGAATTGTAGAAGCTCTTCCTTCATAGCTTCTATCCAGCTTGGATCCTTCAATGTATGAATTACCTTTTTGGGTTCTTCATGTGATAAAAAGCAAGCAAACACGTAGTTTTGAAGGTCTTTATGGTTTGTTCTTTATTGAATAGTACTGACAAACCCATGTTCCTTCAAATTCTTTGACATCTTTCTTGTTTGTGTTGCTGATTACAAATCTCCAATCACTTGTTCAAGAGGATGATCTTTATGAATTCTTGTAGTTGGAATAGGACTAACTTGAATTGTTGTATCCAAATTGTTCATGTCAGCCTCTACACCATCATCTTCATCATCACTTGAGAGGTCAAATATGCTATAATCTTCTAAAGCAGGCATATTTAGATCAAATGGAAGTTTAATGCTTGTTTTTCCACCAACAGTATTAACCTCATTTGTGCTAGCAACATTAACATTGTTAGTGCTGTTAACATTTCAGATAGCACATAATTGTAAAAAACACTTGTATTCCTGGTTTAAAGATGTATAAGTCTTTTGAAAAGTAATCACATTATTAAAAGATAAACGCGTAACGTAAAAAAGATTTGTACACAACCTGTAATCCCCCTTGCAGGTTTATAAAACATGTAAATAAGTAAAGGCGAGGTTATGAATCTCACCTGATATGCAAATGTAATAAATATTCCAAAATGGAAGCTGACAACCTTATCACAATCTTAACCGGGGAATGTTGATATAGTAAAATAATAATAAACAGCCACGTCATGCAACCTGAGTAAATATGTTGAGTCTTAGGAAGATTGTACTCTAGAACTTTAGTTTTAAGAGTTATGAGTTTGATTGAAGAGTTTGGAATTATTGTATCACTCCTTGGGCTATCATAATTCGAAGTCATTAAGTAAAATGTTTGAGGAGCTAGAGCACTTTAAATCGTAAACCCAACCAACTCAGTCAAACGTAATACCAAGATTGAAACTACTTAAAATGAAGCTCCCCTATATTGTGAGACGATATTATTGGTTTTAAACGTTTTGATCAATATCTAAATAGTTAAGCACGAGAAGCGATAATCAAAGTTATGTTCTTTGTAAGTTTTAAACATGTTTTAATACCTTTTCAAATGTTACAATTTTAGACCCTTGAGTTTGAAAGTGGCAAAATATACCCTCGGAGTTTGCACTTTTACGAGTTTGGTCCTTCAAGTTTAAAAGATATACCAAGTAAACATTGTACTTTGAAAAGTGACATAATAGACCCCTATAGTTATAACTTTGATAAAATGACATTTTTAGTCCTTTTAGTTATAAGTTATCTTCTGAAGATACGATATATCCCCCTTGCATGGATTATAATTAACAAAAACATGTCCATTTGCCATGCAAGCTATTTTTAACATTTCTAAGATATATATAAGTTAATAATAAACCAAAATAATGAAGTTTTTAACGTAACGCAAGTTTAAAAAAACGATTCGTTAGCTATGAAGCAAAACGGGGTGCAAAATTAGGGTTTCAAAAACGTAAACGTCATGGGTTTTAAGTTCAATTCCCTTATTAATCAATAAAGTGGTTATTTTAACATTAGTTAAGCAGGTCTAGGATAGATTAAAACTATATTTAACCATTTATAAACATTATTTTTAAGACAAACGCGTAATAAGGTTTCGGGTGTTACTGTTTTGGGTCAAAACGAAAAATGAGCATGAATTGAGTTATGAAACTTTAACAAGAGTTTATTTAGGATCATATGAACATTATAAGAGTGTAGGAGCAGAAGTATAATATATAGAACATGGTTTTGAGCTTCAAGGAGCAAAAATGGTGGAAATGGGTCATTTCAGGTAGTATTTCCACTCGTACGCCTTGTGTCTTGTTCCTGGGGCTTTAAATCTTCAAAGCTTGTCTTGTTTCTTGTTCTTAGATCTTCATATCACTTAGTGGTAGCAAAGGATAGCAGCCTAAAATGGTATGTAGATAAGAGAGTGGGGGATGAGAATGAAGTGAAGGTTTATGCTTCTATTTATAGTTGAATGAGACCAAGAGGGCTAAGGATCTTCTATGATCTGATAAAGACATGTGTAAGAGCTAGAATATGATGTGTTGAGGCTAAGAAATCAGATGTGGAAGTCTAGGAAGCTAAAATGATAGTGTGGACACCATATATGGCTGTCGCGGCTGTTGTGGTTAAAAAGAGGCTCATGTGGCTTTGATTTTGGCCATGGAAAGGATGGATCAGGTAGGTAAGCTGCTTGGGGATGGCTATAATCTTATCTTGGAGGTGATTTCACATGGGTAATATTTTAAATGGGTAAAAATGGTGCAAGTCTAGCCGCGGGTCAGTTTTGGGGTCTTAGGGCTCGAAATCAAGTTTTAAGTTTATATCTCGCATACATTGTTCAAGTAATGATAGATACATGTTCTTAAGATGTGTATTAAGGATTATGAATGGAAATTAGTAAGTGGTTTGGTTCAAAATGGGTCGAAATTGAGTGAATATAGTCGTGGGTTCACATAGGGCTCAATTAGGGTTTTCATGGTTTCCTTGGCTTATAATTTGTGTAATCTTGATCAAAGGTGATTGAATACTGATAATTGTCATTGTATAAGGGATTACTAATGAAATTTGATTGGTGGTTTAAGCTAAAATGGGTCGAAATGGAAAGAGTAAGCCGTGGTTTGAATTAGGGCTCGTATCGGATTCATTAGGGTTTTCTAGGCTTTGTAATTCTTGTACATTGTCAAAGTAATGATGGATAATGATGGATAATGGTTTGTAAACTCATTTTATGAGTTTACAATGACTCTTGGTTGCTTACTTGAGAATGAATTGGTTAGAAACGAGAAAACGGGTTGAATGATCATTTAGGGTTCATTTTACGGTTTCTCGGATTCATTTTACGTACAATTGAAATAAGATAATGAAGTAATGATGAAATAATGATGTAATAGGATTTACATGATTGTAAAATAAGTTATTACAACTTATTTGAGTATTGGTTTACAATGGATAAAAACGAAGAAACGGGTCATAGTGTAGTATTTAGCCCGGGTTAGGGTTTCTGAGTTTTGAATTAGGGTTTTGAGTATAAAAATGTGTATGAAAGTTTATGAATAGAATAATTAGGGTTTACACCTTTTATATTGAGTGTATTAGCTTGTACACAAGTGATGGTGAAGAAATTAGAATGAAAATGAAGGTAAAACGGCTATTTTAGATGTCATGCTTAATGACTTATACATTGGGCTTTGAAAACTTATACTTGACTTGGAGGGAGTTTATATTTCAAATGAAATGTTATATTACTTGTACATATGCTTTAGTAGCTTGTACATTTTTTTTTCAACTTTATATTATTAAATCTTCATGGAATTAGGGTTTAGGAGGTATAGCAAAAACGGTTTAAAGCCCCATTTATTTTAAAGTAATGAGATTGGACGTTTTGATATAACGTTGCAATGGTACATTATAGGAATAATGTACTTTTGTAAAAAGAATATGAGATACTTGACTTGACATGTTATGAAGTTTTGCTTGACAAGTATGAAGACAGATTGGGCCATTAGATAAGGTTGCGTGAGCTCGTCTACTTTAGTTATGTAAGTTACATGACATACTGAGATATTGACAATGCAAGTAATGTAATAAAGCGAAAAATTTCCCCATAGATTTGTGATCATAGTTAAATAGATCGATTATGCATTGATGTAAAAATACAAGGTATGTTATAGTCTCCACCCCTTACAGAAATCTCGTCCTGAGATTTAGTTGAAAGTTGTAGTGAATAGATGTAGGTACTGGGCATGAATTTAATTTTTATGTTAGGCTAATTAAGGTCACAAGTCCACGTGTGTAATGCATTTATAATTATGTTGTACACCATAATTATAATTAACCTATACCCTTCACACGTCTACTTTATTTTCAAGACTAAACCTCTTGAATGATAGCCAATAAATTTTTTCTTGCAGATCCTGAAAGAACCTATTTGATGAAATACTTTGATTCTGGAACCTGTGGATATGGGTCCACCACGAGCCACGCTATCTGCTAAAGCGTTTACCTGATCGTAAAGAATCGCTATCATTTACCTTTTAAAAGTCACATCAAATAAGAATGCTATCACAATCTGTTGTCAAAATTTTCATACCTATGGAATTGAAATCATTTGACATTGTATAGATTCTTGTGTGTTTTCCTTGTTATTATGTTGCAGAATATAACAGAGAATTTTAGAATACAGAGACCATGGAATGAGTGATGTCAAAGAATGATTATGAATTTGTAAGAGAGTTGCTAATCACGTGAGATACAGATTTTAAATGAACAGAGAATAAGGTAATAATTTAATGATTAAGGAATGTTTGTAATAAACGGATAATAAAAACATGTTGTATGTATGTTTATTACTAAGCCTATTTAATTAAAATTAGATCCACTTACAAAAAGAAGCGTTCAACTCCTGAAACTGAGAATGTTATAATTCATAGTCAAGATTTTTTAATTTCCTTATTAAATGAAAAGCGGACTAATTCATTTTAATAAGAATGATCATAAGAAGTCTTACCTAAGCATAAAAACATGATATGGTAATGTGTAGAAAATGAATTGTTAGATAATATTGAGATGTTGATTGTACTGACGCCCATATAATCAAGGATGATAATTTATGTTGCAAAGGTATGAGGAGAGTATTCAGAGTTTAAACATAATAGAATCGATAGAATTGACAATCGATGTTGAGTTTTGATATCATCAGATAACAAGATGTAACAGAATCATCACTTTATTATTTCATGGATAACTTTACATATGAACTTTACACATGAAAAAGAGTTGATACTTATGCTAAGTATCTTGTAGTAGGATAAAAGTAACAGACGACGAGGATTGTTGCTTGAATGAATGGGGTTTTTTAGATTGAAGAAATTTCTGATGAGAGTTGAATATCCTTGAGAGTTATTTTTAGGGTAGAAATCCTAAAGTGAACAAAATTAAGCTCGTCTCTAAGTATGTTTTCCTGTGGCCCTGTTGTTTACTTTTGAGCACTGATTCGCATAAAGTCCTTTCTTTCACAAGGCATACAGGTTACGATACTGTTTGTTTGGTTGTTCTTTCTAGTAAGCCGTCTCTTGCATCATGTCAAATGACCTAATCTTTGTTGCAAGTTCGACACATGACAGAGCAAGGACCCAAAATTTTGTGAAAATGTAGTGGTGCCCCTTTCATAACAAGGGAACATTCCTTAGAATACCCCTAGGTGAACATTAATAAGTCCCTGAGGTTTACCTGCTTCATGTTTTCTAACTGTTGGTGGTGATCACTGTTAATGATTATTGTTATAGTTTTCAATAGTTTTGTTGATGATGTTTCCGCTATACTCAAGCCTTCGTTTACGATCATTAGATTGTTGTGGTATTTGGGGTAGTTATTGTTGTTGTCGATGGTGTTTCTCTTATCTTCTAATTTTCGTTTATGATCATTGGTTTCTTGCACAGAATCACGTTTTATTATCTGATCATTGGTTTCAATGCTTCGAGGTAGACCTCCGATAAAAGCTTCCAAGAGTTTCTCATTGTTTGGCACCATGTTTGGACACAAGGTGGTTAATTCTTGGAATCTTCTAACATAAGGTTTAAGATCATTTCCCTTTACACTCAGATTGTAAAGTTCTTCTTCCATTTTTCTGATCTCAGTCCGGGGACAATACTTGTTTGTCAGAAGCCTTTTTAACTCAGTCCAGGTGGTTTGATTAGCTTGCTCTATTCCCATAGGTTGGGCATATGCATTCCACCAGGATAAGGCATCGTCAGTTAAAGTACCAGTAGCAAATGTTACTTTATTTTCCTTAGCACATCTGCTTCGAGAGAATACTGATTTGGTTTGTTCAAACCAGCGAATAAGGCCTACTGCTCCTTCCGTACCATTAAAGCAGAAAGGTTGACAGCTGATAAACTCTTTGTAGTTTCCTGTTTTTACTGCAGGAGTTCCAGTAAGATTACTAGCACTTGCCATGGCAGCAGTCTGTGCTTCCAGGGCTGCAGTAAAATCAGCAGTCAGTTGCCGGATGGCATCCAAAGTTATGGCTGGTGTTTCGGATGTTGACGTCCTTTTGGGAGGCATCCTATCAACATAAGATAACACGTAATAAGAATGACATCATAAGTTTTAAAAAGTAAGAGAATGTGATGCTAAAATGCTTAAAGAATAATGCTTATTTTTGAACTTTTAAGCACTTAGAGGTTATGGTATGATTCATAAAGACGGAGATAATGATGCAAATGACGGTTGAATGATGAATGGTGATGATGAATGGTGATGATGAATGGTGATGAAGAATGATTGATGAGATGAATAAAGTGGTATTTAAGAAACAACAAGGTAGATAACGGGATTGCCTTTATAAATAACTTGCCTTTTTACTGTACATAGTCAAGATTTGACAAGCGTCTTTATTTATACCACACATCCCTTGGCTTAGGATAAAGCTATAACTATTTTAAGAGTTTGATGATTTTGAGCTGGTAGATGACATCCTAAAGATCTTCCTGATTTGTTTGGTGATGAGCTTGGATTTTCTCAATGATTCGTTCAAGATCGGAAATTCTGTAGTGAGCAAAGGCAATCTTATCCTTTTGCCCTAACCGCTTCTTTTGAAGTTTGATAATCTGAGTACGGATTTTCTTGAGTTCGGTCTTTAGTTTGTCACTATTCCTTCGTATGATCATTCTATCAATACGTCCTTCCTCCATTTTCTCGATGTGGTGAAGATAGAGTTCATCTAAGTAATTCAAAATATCTTCGATTTGTCCCTCATGATGTTTCAGATACATCTTAATTGGACATTTTCCTATTTCAAATATCTAAGGTGGGGTAGGAGTATAAACTGAGGAAGATGGTGATACCAAATCACAGGTTTGATTCCAGGATGAATTAGATAACGTAGTTGAGGAAGAAGATGAGGAACAAATTCGCTTCTTAGGTGGTAATAGTTCTTCAGGAACAAAGAAATATCGAGGATCAAATAGTAATGATGGTGGTAATACCGGAGATGGAGTCAAAATAGCTGGTGGAGTAATAGGATCTGGTGATGAAATAGGTAATTCCTTAGCATAAAATGCTTGTACGTCCTTCAAACAAGGATTATTGTAGAAAGATGAGAATACTGGTGGGATCATATTATCTGTAGAGTTTTCCGAAGAGTTAAAAGAACTGCTTCCTGATGAAGCTGGGAAATAATCCGGTGAAACCGAAGTATAGTTAAGAATATTCATAGAGGAAAAAGCATCCTCAATATCGGTTAAAGGGTCATCAAGGATAAACCTTGATTACCTTGAGGATACATACACCACTTGACGTCGACATTGAGCCTTTGTGTAAATTTCACACACTTTTTTAGGTTCATCTGTCATAACCCCCGCCCCAATCCTAAACCCCATTTATTCCCCAAAACTTTATGTTAGACTCCTTTTATAGCATAAGGAGTCAAGGCTTTACATGGAAACTATTAAAAAAAATATTAATGACGAAATATTTATTTTGACCAAATTTAAATATTCATATCTTCTGACCAAAGTCTTCATTTTGACCAAATTAAATATTCATCTTTGGACCAAATTATTGCATTTTGACAAATTAAATATTCATCTTTATCTCTTCATCATTATCTCTTTTTGACCAAATCTTTATTTTCTTCTACATCTTGTAGAATCCTTTACAATGACGACTTTGGTCCTTTTGTTTTCATCTTGTTTCATTCTTGTTTTGTCTTATCAACTCAAATATAATTCCCAACAATCTTCCCCTAGTTGATAATGACAAAACCAAATAAGCACGAACTTCCCTTGAAGTTAATATACGAATGAAACTTCCCCTTAAGCTACCAAGGATCTATAAGTTGCAAATTATCAAATCTTCTTCCCCTTTTTGTCATCATCAAATTGGGGACTAAAGTATGAAAGTTTAATTATTCACAACCTATAAACCAATATCCACACTCACTTAGCAGGTAATAAAAAAAGGCTAGCATGTAGTAAAATCTTCATTTGGATTGGTAGCATATAAATTGGTTAATCATTGTTAACATTAAAGCTTCCCTGAAACCATATGTTAACCATTTGTTGAATCTTCAATTCTGTAGGCTCTATGTAATGATTACTGATGAAGAAAAATTATGTATAACGAACTTGATGTAGAAGTAGAATATCCCAAACTTGTATCTTATGTCTTGCACTATAATATGATAAGAACTCATATATTTTCTTTCGTTTTATGAGTAAGATCCTCGATCTTTTGATAAAATCCTCTCTACTTTAAGACACTAAGGCACAACAACGTAACTCTTTTAAGTGATAGTAAATACCTGTGAGTACTACAACGTATCTCTTACATCAAGTAAAAATATGGATTAATCAGATTCATTTATCAATAAAACCATGAAAGCACAAACAAGTTATCTCCAAGACCAAAAGATATGATAAGAACACGCATTCAAGAATTCCACTTCATCTTCAAATAAGCAATAAACTACAATCATCTTCGTAATAATTATCAATATAAAGCAACCAAAACAAGCCTTTTATTCAATAAGAAAACCAAAAAAACCAATTATACCTAAGAAAACCCTTGAATAATAACAATACTTTGAAGTTCGTATGGCATACCAAAAAGTAGAGTGGACGATTCATAAAGATTTGTTATAGAAATTTAACTCAAAACCCCATTAAAACTTTTACCACAAATCTAGGTTTCTTGAAATTTAGTGTTTGGGGTTTCGTCAATAACCTTGTAATCCTGATCGTGTGCCACCCAGGCTCTGATACCAATTGTGAATATTCATTTACGCCCAGGTTGTTTAGACCTTAATCTAGGATAGTGATTAATATACAAAGGCGGATTATTGCAAACATTGAATCATCTGTTATTAATTACAAGGGTTTCAACATCATCTCTACTATACATGACTATTCAAGCCACCAATTTTTCCTGTTGTCAATGGTAAGACGGTTACATCAAACAGGATAAAATAATGATCTTGGGGCTACACTACTCTGCTTAGCATCTCCATTCTTTATTGTGGGACGTGTAAACACACATTGTACAAACGTTCTTTACACCTTTGGTGCACACATACTTTTTGGGCTCACATTAACCTATGGCTATGCCCCTCTTTTATAATAGGACGGGTTAACAAGGTTAAAAGGAATGCTAATTAGATGGCTTGACCATCTAATTAAATGCTCATAATAAGATTAATATTAAATGCTTCATAAAAAGATTAATTATGCTCATAAAAAGACATTTAATTTATACAAGGAAACTTAAAGCATTTAATAATATGGAACTAAACATTTGACTTTCTAATGCTTATCTTTGGAAATCTTCCAGCATTTTAATTCTTCATATGTAGAATTACCCAAAATGATCATATTAAGGCCCTTGTTGTGTCATTCCTTCGTCAATTTAAGCCATGTAGTTTTGTAATCATAAATCAATAAACCCAACAATCTTACCTATTTGATCATTACAAAACAATCTACAATGAATGAAACAATCTTCAATGTCTTCTCCTTCACTTATGATCTATTTTGAACATGGTTCACCACACCTAAATAAGCTACAAATCAATTAAACCTATAGTCTTATTCCCCGTTTAGTAATAATCGGAATAGGGGTCTTCTAAAGATATGCAACTTGGATCATAACAGCTACAAATCATATACCACACTACTAATCCAGCTCTCCATACTCAAATTGCTCCTCCATGACGCACAAATTAAAGAAAAATGAATCTGAGCAGTAGAAATATAACTTAGCAGTAGTGTTGTGTAGTAATAAAGGTCAGCTGTTAGTAATGAAAACACTTCCCCTCAAGTGGTGCATGTAGATGGTTAAACATGTTAACGATAAGCTTCCCCTGAAAAGTATGTTAACCATCTCTTGAATCTCGAATTTTGTAGAATTCCATAATGTCAAATTAGTCCCTCTTGTTTCATTATTTTGTTCTTTTGACTCATCAAATCTATAATTCCCAACAATTTATAAGCTTTTTACTTTTCCAAGCATTGTACTCACTAGTTATTCAATAAAAAGTCAACTTTCTTTTTCTTTACTGTTCCATGGTTTCTCTTTTAGATGATAAGCCAATAAGGGATGGGCTTATTGTACTCGCCAGCATAAACTAATAAGCTCTTAAGAAGCTATTAAGCTCTTGTTTAAAGCAAGGATTAAGGTGTGTTCCAATTTTCATTCAAAAAGCTTATTTTGTTATTTTCTTTTTAAAGTGCTTATTTTCTGCTTATTATTACCTTTATATGCTTAATAATGTTGCTTATTGTTGATTTGTGCTTTGTTATAGCATAAACCTCTTTTGTTCTTGTTTTTCTTACAATCTATCCTAAAAAAAGCCAAAATAGCTTATTTAGTTTGCTTATTATTTAGTGCTTATCAGTGGTTGAAACTTGCTTATTAATGATTAATAGGCTTAGTTAAACATCTGTTTTCAAAAAATCCTAACTTAAATCAGTCTTTAATAGGTTAAAATGAAAAAAGTGTTTTTAAGGGGGTGTTTGGCACAAGCAGTACTAATTTGAGTTAGTGTTGTTTTCTTGCCTTGTGACCTTTTTAATGCCACTTTGATAGCCTAGAATTAAGCTTTAAGCGCTTTTTACAAGTTTAAAGTTTTAATACTAAGCTTTAAGTTTTAGATTGTATCATCTGTTTAAGATCTATGGTTTTCTAGCTCAATAGAACAGCTTATATTTTAGATTGTTTAGATTCGCATTTTAGATGTTGGATTTTGCTTTATTCTGGTCTTAGATACAAGTTTGGTTAGTGTTGCTTTTGCAAATTAAGTTCTGGTAACAATCTGTCAAGGGTTTTTCTTCGTTCTTAAAAGTTTTAAAAGCGTCATTTCAATCTTAGATTCAGATAAATAAAAGTTTGTTTTGGAATCTGAAAATCATTGCACAAACTCATTGTAGTACAAGCTCCATCTGTTTTCTATTTTTGAAGTTTCATAAGCTCATTTGCCCAGCTTATTTTAGGGCTGCAAAAGCCAATTTGTCTTTATAAAAAACTCTAAAACCAACAACATAGTCATAGTGTAACTGTCATTTTAACTTAGCTTTTTCATAGCTTATAAGTATTTCAAAATCCTTAACTTTTGTTTTTCTAACGTGCTATAGTATAGCTTAATCTGTTTTGAGGTTTTCAAAGTCTAGCTTATTAGGTTTAGTAGTTATTATTGAGCTTAAAAACTGTCCTTCAGTCACTTTCTTTGCATTTTTCATCTAAAATGTTTAAGAGCTTATTAGGATTGCTTATTTTGAGTTAGTCTTGCTTATTAAGTTTGATTTAAGGTTTTAGTAGCTTATTTAACCTTAGGTTAAGCTTTTAAAAGCTTATTTCCAATCCCCCGGGGGGAGGGGAGATTTAGTATAAAAGCCTTTTGTTTTTAGGTGCACTCTGTCATAATCTGAAGGCAGCTTATTTTTTATGGCTTAATTTAAAGGTTTTCATAAAAAAGTGTTTTTGTAAAAATAAGTAGTACTTTAGCTTAATAAAAAGTTGTGCTTAAAAAAGTTTTTAACAAATAAAAAGGTAAGGGGTCAGGGAAGTGTGCTTCAGCTGCCTTGTTGGTGTGGTACTTTTGGTGAAAGATTGTAGAATGATCAACCCTAAGCCTTATTATAAAAACTTATTTTACCTTTATAAACTTATTACTCCTTATCTTTAGTGGTGGAGATGTGTATCCTTGCCAAGCCTATGATAGAATACTCGTCACGACCGAGCAATTGAGCGAATTAGTTACATGTTACCACATAGATTAATTGAGTGATTTGAGTGTTTTCATCTTCCTATTTCGTGAGGTGTTTGGTTGTGTACTTGTAATAGATCGAATAAATGCTTAATGGAAAAATCCCTAGGGATACATTTTCATAAACTTCTAAAGGCTACTTGAGGACAAGTAGGATTCAAGTGGGGGGATATTTGATGACATCAAATAACGTCACTTTTATAGCATCATTTATCCCATGAAAATAACCCATTTTATATGATTATTGCGAAATATTGTTACTTAATCGTTTGTATTTGAGAATTGCAGTAATTATGGAACTTGGTGAAGATTAGCGAAAAGACACGCATTCTGGAGCTTAAACAAAGACATACGAAGAATACTATTCTGACAACCAATACGTCGTATCCATCAAGGAAGATACGGCGTATCTATGCCTACACTTCACAAAAGACCACGAAGGAAATAAGATCAATACGTCGTATAGAGGGAAGACCAATACGCCGTATTCAAGCTATGGAAATAAAATATTCTAGAAGATATCGAACCCGGTCCCTACTCCAAGAAACCTCTAATACGCTGTATCGAAGACTTTCGATACGCCGTATTGACCTTTTTCCAGACCTTATAAATAGAAAACTCAAAAATGAGTTTTAAGTGTGCTAAATCATATTTTCGATACCTAAACCATAAAAGTTGATTTTTAGAGGAGAAGATCAGAAGAGGTCTTGCAACGTAATTAATTCCATAGGAAACAACTTGTAATCTCCTATACTCTTGTAATAGTTTAGTTTTTGGTATCATTCGTTAACTCGGTTAGTTTACCTTGGCTAAATTATTACTATTCTATTGATTATGACGTTTGAAGGCTAATACCTTCGGGTATTAGCCATTATTATGAAGATCTGAATGTTTGGTTTGTTTATCTCGATTGCTTAATTTATCGTTGATTGCTTGTTTATGTTTATCAGTTTATACTTGTTTACGTGCTTTTGTATGCGACCTATCATTCAACTAGATCTAGTGATACGGACTAAGTAATCTGGATGACGGGATGGCTCTCCATATAGTGATGTATACATCTAGACCAATAGGATCACAAATAACGACCTATCTTTGCCCTTAGATTGTGAGCTTAGTTGGACCGGCATGTGACTCTATGGATCAACAAGTGCGTTTTCAATTAATTGGTAAAGACTTGGTTAGTGGACTATTAGTGTATGAATTTCCATTAAGTAGTAAGTGGGTAAAGTCTCTATGAGCTAAGGTTTAACAAGATCACCATTACTTTAATCCCTAAGATAGATTATAATCAACAAATAAGGATGCTTTATGAGGATGCGTTTAATTGTGACAGAATTCTACGTATCTAGGTTTAAGGAAGAAGTACCGCCTTAATATTAAGAATGATATGCCTCCTCGAGATAAGTAATCATTGCGCTAAATAAACAAATCAACGTTCTGATTGGATTAATAATGGTGAATACAGTTTTCTTATATTTGGCTAGACCGCTCTTTTATCTTCTGTTAATTTGTTTATGTGTGTTTAAGTGTCTTAAGTTGATTTTAGTCACCACAAAACCCGTGTCAGTCTCTCAGGCTGAAAAACCTCCCTTATCCGTTAAATTTAGGATTAACTTAGGTTTAACATAGAATCGAATTAACTTAGTTTAGATAACCAAAATATTAATAAATTAAAAGATTGTTTCTCGCTCTTAGTGATCGACACCCTACTTACCACGAAACTACCACCGATCGGGTAGACTGCCCGTTAAAGTGTTATTTTTGGTTAAGTCGGCAAAATATAAATTTAAAATTTGAAATCATAAAATCGCACACCTTACTACAATAGAATCAAACGACTTAATATTAATATATGAAACAACATACGTTTGAGGATAAGTAGTTTAATTAAAAAAACATAACCACTCAAATTTTGGGTATGTTTCGGTACTATCTCGTTTTGGTACCGATACCATACGGTTCCGGGCTAATACCAAGATTCGTGTCTATATACTCATTCCTGAGGGTGCGTTTGGTAGGCTTGACGGAATCACTATAGGTATGGGTTTGATTATCAAGTGTAATATGAATGGGTATGATGTTTTCAAAAGTGTTGTTTGGTTGAGTTTGAATTTTTTTAATAGAATTTAGTTATTTAAAATGTATGTGGTTGAGAAATTTAAATATATGAAATATATGTGGTGGAGAAAAAAAAACATGAAGGCCTATAGGAATGGATATTAAAGACACATATTCTCACTACTTTGGATCTATGGGTATGCAATGATATCTTGATTCCCATAAGCATGTACCAAACACTTTTAATGGATATCATTGTCATTCCATTATTCTCATAGGCATGTACCAAACACACCCTGAAATTGTCTATGTATATTAAAAAAAATATTAGGAAGTAAACAACGAAACATTTATCGTAATAATTGTTTGTGCTTTGGGAATGAAAAACACAATAATAGCTTTTAGTCAAAGTTAATGGAGTCTCAATCCTATTTTAATGGGTGTAATCACGTTGTTTGAGCAAGCAATGACGACAAAGAAGATTTGAAGAAACAATACGCAAAATGCAAAAACATTTCGCTAAAAACGTGTTGTGATTGATAAATTTTTGAATAATTAAGCCTGAAAAGATTATCTCATGAGATTAAATTTTCAACGCTAGTGCGGATCCTCGTCATTCCACATCCCTAATATAACTATAGACCAATTGATGCTTAGAGCCTTCTCTATGTCCTTAACTAGAGCCGCAAGTCGTTGGCTAAGAAACAAACCATCTGGTTCGATTACAACTTGGGAAGATCTGAAGACAAAGTTTCTAAGCAAATATTTCCCACCTGCTCGTACTGCAAAGAAAATGGAGGAGATCAACAACTTTTAGCAATAACTAGATGAAAACCTCTATCAAGCTTGGGAACGATATAAAGAACTCTTGATGAAGTGTCCTCAACACTATTTAACAAAGATGCAGGAGATAGTCTTATTCTATAATGGGTTGGGTGTTCCAACTAGACAAATTCTTGATTCAAGAGGAGCCATACCATCAAAAACTGTTGCTGATGCGAAAGTAACCATCCAAGAAATGGTTGAATACTCTCAAAAATGGCACAATGGAACATCTAGGACTAGAAGTACTAAAACTTCTGACGGATTAGCAGCCATACAAGCACAACTCAACAATCTTGGAAGAGAAATCAAGAAAGTAAATGAAAAATTTTATGCTCAAGTAGGATATGAACAATGTAAAGGTCCCTACTACACCAAATATTGCCCACTCATGGAAGAAGGGAAAACCCTCGAAGAAGCTTACTACACTCAATTTGGTGCACCTTTTCAAGGAGGGGGATATAGAGCAACTGCTCCGGGATTCTACCAAAGGAACAATGCAAACCCTTCGTACCAAGAACAAATGCAATGTATGAACGAAACCCTAAGCAAATTTATAGGGGAATCAACAAAGATACATGAGGAGAACTCCAATTTGATCAAAGATATCTGAGCTTCAACGGATGCTGCCATAAGGAACCAAGGAGCATCAATTAAAACTTTAGAGATCCAAATCGGGCAAATGAGCAAGGTACTATAGGAAAGAGGATTTGGAAGTTTACCGAGCTCTACTGAAACTAACCCGAGAGATCATGTCAAGTCGATCTCAACTACTATTGAAGCTGATGCAAGCTCGATACGCCGTATTGGGTCACACCAATACGTCATATCTATTGGACAGAACAATACACTGATGTACGAGACAAGACAAACGACAATCCCGTCTCTAAGTCGTTTGAATGATTGCGACTGTGAAGAAAAGAAGGTATCATATGAACCGTAATTTTCAGAAGCTTACTCATATAGAGCTTCATATATCGATAAATCCATACCTCGAAAGGAGAAAGACCTAGGGAGTTTCACTTTATCTTGCTATATTAATAATGTTTGCTTTGATAATGTCCTTGCTGACTTCGGAGCTAGCGTAAGTGTCATGCCT
>BQNB010112287.1:0-22183 GCA_026074375.1 Tanacetum coccineum
GCTATTGGGCTAAGGGATTGGGCTTTTCGATCCGGGTGAGGCCCATTTAGGGTTAGGGACTATTTTTGCAACTTTTGAAACTTGAAGGGCTATTTTGAAACTTTTTGGGTCTTGTTGACTTCTGTTTGACCAAGATTGACTGGAGTTGACTGAAGATTTGACTTTTTCTGGCTTTGGCTTCCGGCTTTTGTTCACTCTTCCGTTCTTGTGTCCTTGTTTGCCCGTTTTTGACGATTTTTATGTGATTTTTGATATATCCGTACCTGCACACACAAAACACAGATACAAGCATATTTTTGCCATTTTTGGTCTGTTTTGGGTTTAATTGGGTTATTTTAGGTATAAATGAATATGTGTATTTAACACTTATCTTGTCTTGGCTCCAAAAAATTCAAAATTTGACGGCTTCGGCTTGCGGTTGCGGTTCAACATTTTTCTTAGTCATTTTCTTGATACGTTTTCCCCGTGTTTTGGCCGACGTCGGAGTCGGGACCGCCTCGTCTTCTTCGTCTTGTGGTTGGTCGGATTGTTGTTGGGAATTACCGGGCTTTTGTTGAGAAATTTGGGTATATTGCATTTGTTGTTGAAGTTGTCATTGTCGAAATGCAATTTGTTGATCGGGATTAGAATACGGGTTATAGTTGGGATAGTAGAGTATTTGGGTGTTGGGATTAGCTGAGCCCGGAATTTGATTTTCGGAGTCGTTGAGCATACGATTATCCATGGAGTGTTGAGATTCATTTTGGGAGAAAAAAAAATATAAGATGTAGAAAATAATGTGTTATAAATTATAGTGGAGGAGCGTGTAAAGTATGACAGAATATGGTGTATTTATAGGATTTTTAAAAGGTAAAAATTTGAAAAAAGTGAGGTTTTTTAATGCATAAAACGGTAAAAATACCCTCAGCCGTTTTATAACGTCCATATTATCAAAATAAAAATAAAAAATATAGTATGACGCGGGTTGGTTAACACGACGTGAAGGCCGATGACACCAACCACGGTAACGTCGGCGTCAGAAAAATCCCGGCTGATATGATGACGCCACAATGTACCTCTCGCTATTAGAAGTGAACAAAGGTAGTAATTCAGTTTTTTTTCCTTAATTTATGCATAATGATAATTTTACTCTAAACTAATTAATTTAAAATTTCTTTAAAATTTGTAATAAATATTTTAAGTGGGAGTAATATAGTAAACTTGGTTTAATTTTTTTTTATCTATTTTTAAAAATGAATAATTAATTTAGTCGAAAAAAAAGACGTAGATTGTAATTTTTTGACCTAGGTAGTAATTCACTATTTTGTGACCCTTTATAGTTTTATGCTCTTTTAACTTTTTCTACTAGTAATTGACACCAAAAATACCTTTTCACTTATTACCCCCAAAATCATTGTCTCAAGTCTCAGTCACCGTGATACCACCTTCGCCGTTGCACCACCGTAACCGTCGTTCCCCGTCATCTTTGAACCACAACATTGTGAGCATCTCTTCTTCTTCTTCTTCTTAAATATAATTTTTACTTAGGGTTTCTAGGGTTTATATTTTATTTTTATATGTGGGTGGTGTTTGGTTAAGATTAAGCTTACTTTGGGGGTGTTTGGACACTCTGTTTTTTTCTGCTTTTTTTTTTAGTTTGATAAAACACTTCAGATTTTAGTTAAGCTCAAAGTTGCATAAAAACGCTAGGCGATAGTTGGATTAATCAGTTAAGCGGGGATTAATAGGGGATCATAGGAAAACTGGCATACCTTCATATTTGTGTTTGAATTGCTGCTTCAGGGTGTGTTTGAATGGCCTGATTTTCTGAAAAATCGAAAAATGTCAGCTACATTGAAAAATAAACCCTAATTATAATTTTAGGGAAAGTTGTGTCTGTTGACCGATTTGGCTGATTAGGTTCGGTTAATCATTTCGTTGACCATTTTTGTCTGAAGTTTGACCAATCTGATTAAAAAGGCCGACTAGGCTAAAATCGAGCACGTAGTGACAGAGCCTAGGCTGATATCTACCACACCGGTTAAGCTTATGTTTAGTGCTAAATAGGTTATTGCATTATGAAATATCTGTTTGATTAAACTTTTGGAGGTGTGTGGGTGATGTGATTATAATGTTTAGTTTAAGTTTGTATAGTGTTGTTAGGTTAAGCTTCTGATCCAACAGTCCAAATTAAGCAAGCTTATTTTTTGTGCTTAATAGTGTATTGCATTTTAAAAAAGCTAAGCTATTAAGCACTTTAACTGTGTTTGTATAAAGCTTATTTTTTAGAGACTTAATAGTTTTTTTTTGTTGGTAAAATAAAGTCAATAAGCTTAACCTCCAAAACTGTCGGGTCAAACTTTGGGGGGTGTTTGCATAATGTGTTTACTGATCATCTTTTTATTATCTCATTCTTGCCTTTTAAAAAAAAGTATCTCATTCGGTTTAGTATAATCTGTTTTGGTTTAGCTTATTGATCCAACTGTCCAATTTTTATTTAAGGTTATTTTTGTGTGCCTAATAGCTTATTGCATTTTGTAAAAGCTGCTAAGCACTCTAGTTGTGTTTGGGTAAACTTAGGTACATTTATCATTTAGGGTTAAACTTGTAAGTTTCCTATTTAATCTACTGTATTCTTGTTTATTATCAAATCAATGATTTTTTTTATAATTTCTACATGATATGAGAGTTTTGAATCGAGTGTGATCGATAAACCATTGTTGGTATAACTTGTGTATAATTCGTTGGCTTTGTATAGTGTACCTTCAATGGAAGTTACGACAGTACTACCATAGATGGTCCTTTTTTGGTTTGTTTGAGTTGTCCGCAGTTACACGGTTTTCTTAATCATTGGCTCATTTGAGGTTTGAAAATTTAGTTTGGTTCATTAGTATGATTCAAGTTGGTTTTGTCTGCATGTGATTTTGTCTAATTTTGCTTGCATCTGATTTTTTCATCTGGTTGTGCATATGTATGTCTCAGTTCGCTCTGGTTTAGTCTATTTTTGCATTTGGTTCTTTTCTAATTTTTACTTCATTTTCATTTTAACTATTTCTCGATATAACAATCGTGTGGATTAAAAACAAAATTGTCGTTTAAAAAAACTGCAAACCCAAAATAATAAGTCGAAGAAGTTAAATCATGTAAGACCATTAACCATGGATACATGTATGTAAAGTATTTGACCCGACATTCAAGTCTATAAGTATGCCTTCTTCTTGCCTTCAAAACTACACCAAACTGACTCCTTCGGGTTTCAAACGTTCATCTTTCTCTTCTGTGTGCAAGGTAATTGCGAACCTGAAATTCAATTTTACACACACACACTACTCATGTAAAATATCACTTTAGTATATACTAACCTGATAGACTAGTAGTATTTGCATTGTTAACTATCACTTGTTGTCACACTTTTGGCTTATAGACACAAACACACACACTAATATTTTTCAAGTATTTGTCACACTTTTTGATAATAGCACTAGAATATTATTTTTCTAAGTTTCTTTTGCAATCTATATAATGTAATACACTAGAGTAATATTTTCAATGTTAACCATCACTAGTTGTCACACTTAATATTTGTTCATGTCACTAATTATACAAATATTAAACTATTTGTGACAGGAAAATGGTAGGTATTAGGCACTCTATCCGTGAAAGAACACCAATGGTCTACAACGAAAAAAACTATGGCCTTTCTGTAATTATCGCCTTTGTGGACATGGTGGGGACTGTTCTCCGCATCAACGGGAAGAGGAACGCTGACTTGAGTCCTCAAGTACTCATGGATGCCCAGTGTGACGACCTTCAGACTGCCATTGCTTTTGCCACGAGCCCAGACCTCGGACTCGAGCCTCTTACCTCCTATCCATTCATCTTGATATCAAGGTACATTCCCAACTGGACCGAGAGAAACTTCCAAACGAGGAAAGAAAATCGCTATCGTATCGATGAGATCAAGTCCTTTTGTGACCCTGAAGCAATCAAGTCTGAAATTTTGGACAACTTTGGTGAATATGGGAAGAAATATCCACTCATGGGTGTTTTGCTAACAAATGCGTTTAAGAGCCGTGAAGTTGCTGCTGCGGCTGCTGATGGGTTGCCTTTTCGTCACCAAGGTGTTGTCCCACATCATCAACCAGGATTACAATCACGACATGGGGTCACGATTGTTGGTGTTGAAAGACCTCACCAGATCCAAATCAACACTTTGTTGAGGTGAAAAGCAGCCACGGGAGGCGTTGGGGGCGAGAGGGCTTCTCAAAGGTTGGATTTGAGGTGTTTGAGACTGTTCTTGTCCCGTACTATGGTTAATTTGAGAGTAGCCAGTTTAGAACTAGTTCTTTGTGTTTCTATGTTTCAATGAATGTCAATATATTGGCAATTGTAGGATGTAGAATTTGCAATTTCAGTGAAATGTGTTGCTTTTGTTGTTAAGAACTTCTTCATCTGTGTGTTTACCATATGTTTTAATGTTTTATGCTTATTCATGATTTGGACACATTAACTTTTAGGGATAATCCAAACAAAGTAGCTTTTTGGGTACGATCACACCAGCAGTAACTTAAACTAAGTTATACTCCGTAATAATTAACAAATTACTAATCTTTTCATTCAATACCTGTAGACTTGTAGAGTGATTTGCTCAAGCACCATTCGGCCGAAATTGATAAGAAGTGATCCAATTTGACTTTAGTCTGGCAATCCACTATGTGGGACTGGGGCATATATTACATGATTCAGTTAAGTATGTTTTATTAATGTGAAGGCTTACTCAAGCTGCAACTTATGGTATGTCCACTACAAAATAAGTCTATCCAACATCTTGACTCCGACCAAGTGAACGAAATTAGATGAACATCAAGATCCTTTCTCGTTCATGGCAAATAATACGAATCGAAAGGAAGAGAAGGGCTATTCCTCAAGATTGTCTGTGGATAAAAACGATAAGAACTAGAATGGGTCATGATAGGTTATCCTTTATTTTAAACGGGTCAACGGGTAACCAAAAAAAAAAAAAAGACAGCCTCTTTCGCACAAAAATGTTTAGAAGCTAATATAGGTTGCCTTGTACTTCAAAACACTGGGTAATTTCCACCTAATTAAATCTTATCAAGATATTATGTTGCAAAAGTAATGGCATTGTCAACTGTCATCCATCTCAATAAAGAGTTCACGTTAAACTTGAATTCCCAATTTAACTACTTCATTAAATCATGGAATAGGTGTTTACAAGGAAAACGTTATAGCACACCACCAACCCTGCTTTGTGCAAGAGGATGTGTTTTTAATTTTTTATAATATAAGAGTAATTTTGAACAACTAATTTTATGCTGACCAAATAAGTTACTAGTGCAGCAGCCCACGAAAGTTAAATCTTAAACATACAAAACCAAAATAAATGCAAGTTGCCTTCATGTTCTTTGTTGGCGAATTAACCCGGGTCTGATTGTGGCTACAGCGTGGATCGGTTCAGGAATACAAGTTGGAGTGCCAGTCCAACTCGTCTATGTTTACTTAGCGTGCATTAGTTATCTTCCAGCTTATTAGATAATTACAAGATTAAGTTTGGTGCAATCCTAATTATAGTCTAACGCGTCTAGGTTAGTCGACTTTTTCCAGTCGCTTCCGATCATCATCCACAAGAACAACTTTACCCTCTAGAATTTGTTTTTATAAAACATTAATCTTATCTACTTGAGTTGGATTTGTCCTCCTCATGCTGTACCGAAATAGTAGCCCTAATGATATCAACGAGTTCTACTGAGATAAAAGTTTTATTACATTTATTAGAGCTTTGTAACTACAGTCTGAAAGCTCGTCTTCTTCATTCACACCTAAAAGGAGTACGTCTTTGGTTTACTTCGTTCTGCATACGATTGATTTGCTTTTTATGGCGTGATACTGAGTTCTTTGGCTTAACGAAAAACCTGTGAAGTTTTGGTGCCTGTCATTATTGCACCCGATTTCTTTTTGGCACTTCAATAAAACCGTTATAGGTTTGGAAACGCCATCACCATATAATGATCAATAAATTCATTACAAAGCATTAATTTGTTGTGGAAAAAATGGCACACGTTTAATAGTATAATCGCATCACCGCAACACATTAAATTAAACTGACAGGTAATTAACAGAAAAATTAATAGCTGTAATTAGACGTGACTAGTGTTTATCAAGATTCTCTTAAACTAGATTTCACAGGTCTAGTTTCCATGGGTTACAACGGACCAAAAGCTGTTGTATACAGCCGGACTTGCCAACTTGCATAAAGATTACGTAAAAATGTTCGAGGTCTTCTGATCGATGGATCTTGCTGTATCTAGCCTGATTATGTTTGTTATAAGTGTACGTGTTCTGTGTATGAAAGATGAATGAGATTAGAGGCCGATTTAGAGTCTTAACCTATCTGGTCACCATGCAAGATAGTGCTATAATGCTAGATGATTTTAAATGATCTAGCAGTATTGATCTTAAAACATATAGGATCAGAAAGTTTAGATATTAAGACTAATTTAACACAGTCACCATAATATTCTGGAAACCTTATCAGATAAGAAAATAAATTACCTTATCAGAAGCTTCGAACCCATTTTGGCCCAGAAATCCTATTTTCTGCACCCCTCAACCCCCCCCCCCCCCTGCGCGCGCACGTAGGCGTGGGAGCATAACCAACCTAAAGGAATTTGGTAGTCAATACCAAGATAGTTCCCAGATTTTGTGTTCCACGTGCCTCAATTTGGTAGTCAATAAATTATCTTATGTGTTTAAATTAGAGTTATGATCATTAACCTAACGAGATTAAGTGCGGTAGGTAATTGTAATTTGGCAATTTATTTTGTAACCAAGTGTAATTTGAAATAAACCAAGGACGAGTCATCTAGGTTAGTTGTGGGGGGGGGGGGGGGACTCAGTGAATATATAGATCATAGCTAGTTATCACTTACGACCATCGGGATAGTTAGTTATAGGAAATATGTGTAGGGATTGATGATGAGTTCGACGTGCCCTATATCTGACCCATCGAATTAGTAGCTAGTTAAACATTGCACATTCGAATCATGTCGTTTAGAAATTAAAGGATTATCTAGGTGAGCACACTTTCTGTCTATTGATCTCTTCTAATTTTTACTTCCTTGTCATTTTAATTATTTCTCAATTTAACAATCATTTAGATTAAAAATAAAAGTTGTCGTTTAATCTAATTTGCTTTTAAAACATTTAATTGCCTTTGCTCAAGGGAAGGGAAGGGTGGGACTCAGTGAATATATAGATCATAGCTAGTTATCACTTACGACCATCGGGATAGTTAGTTATAGGAAATATGTGTAGGGATTGATGATGAGTTCGACGTGCCCTATATCTGACCCATCGAATTAGTAGCTAGTTAAACATTGCACATTCGAATCATGTCGTTTAGAAATTAAAGGATTATCTAGGTGAGCACACTTTCTGTCTATTGATCTCTTCTAATTTTTACTTCCTTGTCATTTTAATTATTTCTCAATTTAACAATCATTTAGATTAAAAATAAAAGTTGTCGTTTAATCTAATTTGCTTTTAAAACATTTAATTGCCTTTGCTCAAGGGAAGGGAAGGGTGGGACTCAGTGAATATATAGATCATAGCTAGTTATCACTTACGACCATCGGGATAGTTAGTTATAGGAAATATGTGTAGGGATTGATGATGAGTTCGACGTGCCCTATATCTGACCCATCGAATTAGTAGCTAGTTAAACATTGCACATTCGAATCATGTCGTTTAGAAATTAAAGGATTATCTAGGTGAGCACACTTTCTGTCTATTGATCTCTTCTAATTTTTACTTCCTTGTCATTTTAATTATTTCTCAATTTAACAATCATTTAGATTAAAAATAAAAGTTGTCGTTTAATCTAATTTGCTTTTAAAACATTTAATTGCCTTTGCTCAAGGGAAACACCCCGTCTTATCGGGACTATACCATACCCGAATAGGTACAGTGTCCAACAAATTAGTTAATGTTGTCGGAAATGGATTTATAAATTTTAAAATAAGATTTCTCACATGAGCCCCGTAGTCAAAAGACTCGCCCTCCTCTCATAACCCTAATAGAGAAAACCTCTGTTTTATCCGTCTATGACGTAATATTAGTGGGCCGTTAATCTTTTATCTTTTGTTAAAAGAACTGCAACCCCAAAATAATAAGTCCAAGAAGTTAAATCATGTAAGACCATTAACCATGGATACCCGTATGTAAAGTATTTGACCCGACATTCAAGTCTATAAGTATGCCTTCTTCTTGCCTTCAAAACTACACCAAACTCACTCTTTAGCGTTTCAAACGTTCGATCAATCGTTCTCTTCTGTGTGCAAGGTAATTGCCAACCTAAAATTCTAATTTACACACTCACACTACTCATGTTAGTTGTCTTCATCGATGAATAGTTCTCTTCATCGATGAATAGTTGTGTTTGGACTTATGGGTATGTGGGTGTAACGAGAAAAGATAACTCACGAGCTACTCGGCATCGACTCGTAAACTACTCGAAATCGACTCGATGTAAACGAGTCGAGCTCGAGTTCGAACTACTCGAGTATAGTTTAGAGCAAAAAATTACTCTACTCATAAAACTGCGAGCCTTATCGAGGTTCAACTAACCCTTTTATATACATATATTTACATAATTTTCATACCGAGCCGAGCTTGATATGCCGAGTATTCATCGAGTTCAAGCCTTAAGTATGGTAATAATCGAGCTCGAGTTTTATATAAGGAGACGAGCTCGAGCTGGAAATATAAAACTCGGCCGAGCTTGAGTCAAGTTTTGAACTCGAGTTTTGGTATCCGAGACGAGCTCGAGCTTAGCAGTACTCCGCTCGACTCGTTTAAACCTCTAAGTATGTCCATGGTCTTTCATCTGACTTTGTAAAGTTCTATTCGCTCCGTCTCATTTTTATTGTCCATGTTTTCTTTTTAGGATGTCCCAATTTAATTGTCCACTACTAAAAATAGATAGAGAAGTTTGATCAAGTTTACTATATTACTTTTGTTTGAAATTATTATTACAAACTTTAAAGAAGACTTTAATTAATTAGCAAAAGGTAAAAATGTCATTTTGTCAAAAAGTAAAAAAGAGAACACAGTAATAAATGCATTTTTCTTAAACTGTGTGTTTTTTGTCGAGAGACTATAATTTTAAAACGAAAGATTTCTATTTGTGATTGATACAAAAATAAAAACTGACCGTTTGAACCCATTAATCAAACACCCGTAAAATGATACCGAGGTCTAATCTACAATTACCACCAAAAATATAGCCTATAAGTATACCTTGTTATTGCCTTCAACTCTACAACAAACTCACTCTTTAGATTTTCAAACTTTCAATCACTCCCTCTCTCTTCTTGTGTAAGGTAATAATAACTAGTTAGTAACATGATCTACCTTTACTAACCTAAATTCTTAACACAGTAATCACTAATCACTTAATAATAATGTTGCATACCATATGTGATACATATTAACATACATTGTTAACTATCAGTTGTTTGTTGTCACACTTTTTAGTGCTCATAGAGTCATAGACACAAACAGTAACACGCTAATATTTTTCAACCATTTATACATGGTAGTTTTTACTCATATCACTAATTCTACATATGTTAAACTATGTGTGACAGGAAAATGGCAGCCATCCAACATTCCATTTGTGAACACACACCAAACGTTGAGAATGAGAAAACATATGGCGTCTCGGTTATCATCGCATTTTGCGACATGGTGAGTACGGTTCTCCGCATGAACGGGTTCCCAAATGTCGTGCTGACACCCCAGATACTCTTGGACATCAACTGTGCTGATCTAGCAACCGTTATTGCCTTTGCAACACGTCCCGACCTTGGGTTCAAGACTATTTCAACTTATCCTTTTGTAATGATCTCAAGGAACCTTTCGACATGGACCGAGAGAAACTATCAAGCCAGCAGATAAGAACGGTATCATATTGATGATATCAAGACTTTTACTGAGATGATCAAGTCTGAAATACTAGGTAACTTTGGTGCTGAAGGGAATAAATATCCCCTGATGGGTGTATTTCTTACCAATGAATTTAAGAATCGCGAAGTTGCTGCTGCGGCTGCTGATGGGATGCCTTTTCATCATCAAGGTGCAATCCCACAACATCGACCAGGGTTCGGATCACGACATGGGGTCGTGATTGTTGGTGTCGATACCACTTCACTGAATCCGGAAGAGCATTTTGTTGAGGTGAAAAGCAGCTATGGGAGGCGTTGGGGGCGAGAGGGCTTCTCAAAAGTGGCATTCTAAGAGTTTGAGTGCGTCCTTGTGAAGGAATGTACATATAAATAATATATGTCCGGTCTTGGTTTGAGTGTATGAAGATGCACACGTAATTCGTTGGTAATAGTTAATTTAAAATATATTGAGATATAATTAATTAAATGTAAAACAATAAGGACTTTAAACGAAAATCGGGAAAAAGGAAAGTGGGCTATGCCCCTTCCCTTTGCTCTAGTCGGCCGAATAACCCAACCCAAAGGAGGTGAGTTTTTGCTTGTTAACCAAGTATTGAGAAAGGCTATAAATAAAGATTAGGAATTCATTAAAAAAACCCTAAATCTCTCTTTCTTTCTCTTTGTGCTTGATTGACTGAAACCATTTATAGGGGTGTTCGTTTTTGCTTTGTTCGATGGCAAGGAAACAAGAAACATAGTTTCTTGTGTTGATTGGATTCAAGGTTTTCCAAAGGCGGTTGTTTAATACTATTAGTACTAGCATACTCTATTGCTAAGAACGTATTGTATACAAATCCATAGAGAGATCATACTTTGATCTTTATTGTTTCTTGATTGAAGAATTGCTAAAAGGTACACGTTTTCTTTTACCTTCTTGTTATGTTGATTTATATGACTGTATGAAGATCATACGTGTTTATATTCCGCTGCGTACTCGTATTTATTAATAGTTAATATGGTCTTTATGTCTACTAATTCCTGGCAAGTCCAAATTTATGTAACACCAAGGACGAGTATTGCAATGACACATATAACTCTTGGGGACTTGTTTTGCCAAGTCCCCAAAGTTATAACCCAACAAGGACCGTGGGTGCAATAACAACTAACACCATGGAGGGCCATTTTTGCCAAACGGGGAAACTTTTACCCTGTCACTCTCTTTTTCATACAACTTACTTTCCCGCCCTTTTTGAACACAACCCAAATCACGGGTTTACAAACCCTCTTCTACCCTGCACCTCAAAAAACCCCATGAACAAACACCTCCCCCTCCTCCACTTAAACCCATGCCAAGTTGGCAATCCCACAAATCCCCAAGGCATATTCGACGGTTTAGATGATTGTTTTTGGTTTTGCTCTCACCAAACTAACACAACAAACACATGGGTTTGAAGACTCAGCTTTATAAAGAGATGAAGACTGAGCTAGAGTTGTTGTCTTTGTTTTTAATTTTTAGTTTTGTATTTCCTTCAATAATAAGCATTTTTCTTTTAAGATTTTAAACTCAGCTTAAATCACTTGTACTTTCCTCATTTCATCTTGTACTTCATCTATTTGTGTAATACAATTCAGTTTACAAGTATTTGTGTACTTTGATTTCAATATTAAGTCGTTTTCATCAAATAAGCTCTCAATAAGCTCATTTGAGCTTATTCTTGTTTATAAGCTCAAAATTAGTTTAAAACCTGTTTTTAGACCTTCATTTACTCAATCTTATCAATTTTAATCAAAATCATGATCACCTGAGTGTTTTTGAGTTGACTTTGAAGATACAAGGAGGAATAAGCTCAAAATCAGCTTATTGTGTTTTTTAAGGTTTAGAGGCTTTGGAAGCCATTAGGAACACTTAAGCTTCTTCACTTGGATAGCTTAAGTGTGAAGACTCTTCAAATCTCAGGTTTAGTTTTCTAAAATTCATTTTAGAATATTCATAGCTTATTACATTTTGCTTATTCCTTTGAATCTTCATGTTTAATCCTGTTTCATTTAGTTTAAGTAGCTTATAGATGTATTAATTTTGTTCTGATTTAGTTTGAAATCAAGTTAGGTTTCATTTTTTAAAAATTCTGTCAAAGAAAGAGTTTAAGCTAGTAGAGAAACTAGCTTATTATCACTAATAAGCTAGCACTTTTATAGCTCAATTAGCTTAAGTAGGTGAAAATTAATAGAAGTAGATAAAAAGTTTCATCTGTTTTAGCTTATAGATAGGTTTTAAGCTCACTATAGTTTGGACAGCTTTTCTTAAGGAGTGTTTGGTTTAGTCTGTATTTGACTTTTAAAGTCAATGACAATTTGTCAAATTCTTGCATTCAGTTGAGTTTAGTGAATTTACCAAGTTTAGAACAGTTTTTAGAATTTAGTTTGAAGAAGTTATGAGTTTTGAGCTTAAAGAGGTTAAGCTTGCACCAGGGCACTTTTTGATTGAGAATAAGATAGCTTTTAGTGATATAGGGGCTTAGGGATTTGTGTGAGCTTATTTAGTGTTTGAACACACTCATTAGAGTGCATCTAGTGCAGCTGCAACCCCAAAAGGTTGTCTTGTGCAAGTGCAAAATGCACCAGCAGTACTAACTAAAAAGTTAGTACTGCTGTCTTTGAGGTCAGATTTAGGTTAGCAAAAGTTGGATTTAGGATCTTAGATTTAGGAATTATTTAGAGTTCAAGTAGTTAAATAAAAATCTGCAATTGGTTTTCACTAAAAGTCCTTTAGATTATCTGAATTTAAGCCCAAAGTGGGCAGCTTAAATCAGCTTATTTGCCATCCCCACTGATGTCAGCAGCTTAAGTTAGTTTTTTAGAGCTTATAAGAGCTTTTCACCCATAAGCCCCTTCATTAAAGTTGTTCCCTATAAGCTGCTTTTCAACTTTGCTCTTTTGAGTTTTTGGTAAAACTCACTTTTTAATAAGCCAAAAAAATAAGCTAGATCGTAGGGTTGGTTTTGTAATGTTTCCATAGTAGAGGGGTACCCGTTTTAACTATAGTGTAAATTCACTTAAGTTTGTCCGCCTACCCTTTACTTTACTCTTTTACAATTTCTACCCTAGAGTTTTCGAAAAATAAAAAAAGGGGGAAAGACACTTGGCCCGGGTGAGCAAGACTCGAACCCGGGACCAAGCGATACAAACCCCCTTTTATAACACACCTTACCACTGCGCCCTTGGGTCTTTTTCGTTAAAGACTCAAGGGCATTAATCTTTATACCCATTTTGAGCTTATAACTATAATAAGCTGTGACAGCTTATTCGGGCTTATTCCTTAAGCCAATTTCGTGTTTCTTATTTTTCATAGGTTTGTCATAGAGTCTAGCATTTTTTGTAAATTTTTCAGAATTTTTCGTAATCGTTTAATATTTTTTATAATTTAATTTAGTTAAAAGTTTATTTAATTCATAAAAAATACAAAAATTATCAAAAAAATATTTTGCTTTTTTAGAAAATTTTCTTTTGTCATCTAGTTTGTAGGAAAAATATAAAAATTTTCGTAGGGTCATTTTTACAACTTTTCCTCTTTTAAAGAACGGTCCGGGTGCGGGATTTTGTGTTGACTCGTTTTTGGGTCAAACAAACTCCGTTTTCGGTCTAGTCTTTTTCATTCTTCGTTATTTGTCCCGTAGAGTAGGTTAGAAGTGAAAATTTCTTCGTAGGGTTATTTTTAAAGGTTTTAGGTTTTTCCCCCTTTGTTCGGGATTCGTGCTTTCGTTTTTTAGCTTAAATTCGTAATTTTTAGGTTTTTCTTAAACGTTTTTATTCGTTATTGTTTAATTTGACTTTTTCACTCTCCCAAATCAATTCCTTCATTCAAACTCAAATCTTCGGACATGTAATCAGATTTAATTTCTCCTGTCCAGCCCTCGTTTGAGATAATCGACCTGGTTATTTTTTATACTACTCTCGGTTTTATTGATTGTTGTTTTTACTTTACTTTTATATAATATTTTGTGTATTTTTATTTTTTTTTTTTATATTTTTTTTTATATTATTATATATTTTTGACAGTGTGAAAGCATCCAATCATTATGAACCGAAAATCACCAACATTGTAAACAAAAAAACGCAAAAAAAACTCCACATAAATTATATATGTCATAAGTGTTGTGCGGTTCGGTTAAAACACAGCAAAACCCCAAAACAGCAAAAACCGCAAAAATGTGGTGCAGTGCGGTTTTTATTTTTATTAGAAACCGCAAGTTGCTGGTATTGCTGGTCTGTTTTAGTAAACCGCAACAACCTCTACCTGCTCATCCTAACATTATAAATTCTGAAATTTGATGGTTAAAGTATAATGTCATTCTGAACAAATTTGTAATTTTATACTTTGGCCAAATCGGACCCTAAGGGCTCAAAAACTCTGTTTTCAGATTCTTTTTTAATGCAGTAAACCCAGAAGTTTCACAACTTTTATAAAAGCAGTGTAAAATTTTAAATATATTTCCGAAATCTTTGAAAACTCCTAACTTACTCGTTTTAGATCCGTTTTGCATGTTCTTTATATGTATGAAATCCTGACGAGATAATCTATCAAAATAAAATACTCACAGATTTTATAAAAATCTATGCCGGAACAGTAAATTCAAACTGTGTTTAATTATTTTTATAAATTTTAATTATTGAAATCTTGCAAAAATCGTGTCTCCTTCGTTATAGCTCCGTTTTCCAAGTTCTTTATATGTACAAAATCCTTATGAAATGTACTAATTGAATCTCAGGTGTAAATATTTTATAAAAATTTGTAGGTTTACAGATTATATAAACTGTTCGAATTAAGGTTTTATAAAATTTGTTTTATAACTATTTGAAATAATCTTATTTTTAACAAGTGTCACTAATTTAACTTAATATCAATTCCTGTTTATATTTCATTTCCTCTAATTTATGTCCAAATAAAATGTCCTCATAATTACTTATGTATAAACTTTCTAAATAAACTTTTAACAATTACTTTATCAATTAATTTATAAATCAATCAACACTTGTATAACATCAAATAAAACATGTTATTGCATCTAACATATTTTAAACGTTGTTTCATCATGTGTAGATATTTATTCATTTGAATATGCTTGTCTTTTTTTTATAATTTATAAAATAATCTAAGTGGGTTTAACAAATATCAACAATATGGAGTGTATACATAAGTTGAAGTAATTATAAAGTGTAGAGATTATAATGGACCTTTATGAATGATAAAGATGTGAAACTAAATCAAAACCCATATTTCTTAACCGAAATCACTTTTATAAACCTTGATTAAACAAAACCCTGCTTTGATATCCTTGAAAAACCTTTATAACTAACCCTAAACAATTACTGTTATACTTGATTTTTCTTGGTAAAATAAAAACTATAAAATCTTTGGTATAATGATTTTGAGCCATGGGTATAGATGGGAAACAAGAGAGAATTTTGATAAATTTGCAAGTTGTAAGTGCGTGTTTAAGTCTTACTAGGAGCTTCCTTTTATACTAGAACTATTAAGCTAAACCACTACACAAACCATGGACTAAGAGTGGTTTAAGGACAATGTGTAAAAGCTCTCCTCCTCCCTAGGAGGAGGGGAACGATTTAGGACAAGGAGAGGACAAGAGAGTGCTTGGTTAAATGTAATTAGAGGTGACATTGTGTAAGTATGGTACTTTAAGCACATGGTATAATCTTTAGTAAGAAAAGTGGTAATTGTTTTGTGTTTATACAAGTGTAACCGGCCCCATGGTATTTGTGGGTTGAATTTATATAATATTTGGGTATCGGGTATAATTGTAGGTATTTGATTGAGTGTGGATAGGTATAGGTGCTTCCGTGTATGCATGAATGTAATTTATTGCGAAACGTAGACGTTTCACGTAACCAATAAAAATAAAATGTGAAAAATTAATTATTATTTTCGTAAAAATAATATAACACTTGTTTGACGTAAACTTTCATTTGTTTGATGTCCGTTTACGTTGAATGTGGATTTTTAGTTTACGCGATTTAACTTAACGGTTGAAATTAAAAGTGAACGCGTAAAAGTTTAAAATAAATGGTTGAATATTTATTGTCGTAAAATATGTGAAAATGTGAATTGTTACAGTCTCCCCGTGTTAAAAGAATTTCTTCCTGAAATTCAGTTTGAGTTGCCTTCTGGAATGGTGTTGGTGAAGAGGTTTGGGTTTTAATTCCTTGATGGTGGTTAAACTTGCCGGCAGATTGTCCTATGGTGATTAACGATGCGTCTTCAACTTTTCGGCTTAAGATTTGGTATAAGATGATGTCGACTTTATAGTAAGATGGTGTAAAGGTCTACCTAGTTGCTATGGTTACTAATTTGGTTTTTTCGTGACAAAAACGTTTTATGAATACACACACAAAACTTGGTATAGATAGAAAATTGGTTCTTGACAAGAAGTTTTAAGGTGACTACTACTCAACATGGCATGGTCCTTCCTAAATTAAACATAAGTGATCAGGATATGTATATTTGAGGTCTAACGATGCGATGCTCATTTTTGTCAAAATTAGTAATAGTATAACGAAAGTTGAGT
Source organism: Tanacetum coccineum (assembly GCA_026074375.1). NCBI lineage: Eukaryota > Viridiplantae > Streptophyta > Magnoliopsida > Asterales > Asteraceae > Tanacetum > Tanacetum coccineum. Next base: position 16,526 of record BQNB010112287.1, read on the forward strand.
ATCAAAAATGATTTAATGTAGTGAGAAAAATATTCTCAAGATAAGTAAATCAGGTTGTTCTTTAGGATGCAACAAATTGTTTTGCTGAGATTGAACGTTCGATGGTTTATAAGTTATTAGCTTAAAATAGTAAAATAATTTATTGTGATTGGATACAAAATAAGTCCATAAGGTAAAAATAGAATGTTAGTTTATTTTACGATAGTAAGATAATTTGCCAACGATAGTAAAATAGTTTATCATGTGATAGTGAAATGTTTTATATAGTCATTATGCTTTAGGGAGTGGTTTGTATGAATGAATGGAAAATTGAAGTAACATTATGAAAATTTTCGATTCATTTAATTTAAGAATATTTGTTATCTTTCGTGCAGTTTTAATGGAAATTTAAGGAGAAAGTACAATAGATTCTTTAAGGGAATTTGAGGCCTAGTAAAATTTCCTCTTCAGGTTTCACTAGGTAATACGGAAAGGTCTCTCCTTACAAATTAACATTAAATGTCGTGACACTAGAGTCTCCGCGAGCTTTTCCTTTCCAGTACTTATCCATACGGTTCTGAAACTTCAATATTGGACACTCCCTCTTGTAATGTCCTAGCTCTCCACACTCATAAAAGGTAACCTCAGCCTTTTGTTTTGCCACTGAGGGTCTCTGTTTTGCTTTTAGGACTGGGGTCCGACAATCTTTTGTTTGATGACCCCTCCGCTTGCAATTGCCACACTTCTCTGCACACGAGCCAGTGTGGTGGAACTTGCACTTGTTACACAATGGTAGATTTCCAACATAGTCTTCCTTGTTGCTTGGCCCGGCAGTGTGTGCTCTAAACACATTATGCTCTTTGTTTTGTTGTTGGCTAGAGCTTCCATTGTGGTTACCTTCCCACTTCCTCTTGTTGCTAGCATTCTCTGCTACCCTGTCCTTCTGCTGTTTGGTCTGGCTCATTGACTCGCGAGCCATGCAGGTATTTGTCTCATAGATAGCAATAGTCTCAATAGCATTAGCCACTCACTGGGCTACAATCAGCTCGAGTTCCACAAAAATCATCCTTTAATTCGTAGTTGTCATAGTACTTCAATAGTCACAAAAATATAATATATAATAAGATTTCATCCAAAGTGACATCACGATACATAATAGTCGCAAGATTACGTAGGTGTTTTAACAGTATGTGGCGGGTGTTCAACTCGGGTTTAAATGATAAGGTAACTAGTGAAATTGGCGGAGTGTAACATTTTTCAATGTTATGTAAGACGGTATTATGTAAAGTCATGAAAAGTTTTAAAGGACCGTCGTGACTTTTATAATGTCTTAAGAATTGTTCCAGTATTTATATAAATGACTTCTTATATAAATAAATGTAATATATACGCAAGGGAAAGTAAGACACACACACACACACAATATATTATACTATATATATTATATTTTTTATATTATATTATATTACTTTATTATATATAGATATATATATATATAATATATATATTATTTACTATATTTTTATATATTATATATATTATATATATATATATATATATATATATATATATATATATATATAAAGTCATGTAATCAAGTAATGTAAGCAAGTAAGCAAGGTGGTTATAGACATGAAAAGTTTATGTGATGCAATGCTTGTGAAACCGGTTATAGTCTAGGTAAAAGATGCAACCTAGTTTTCTATAACCTTGGCTCTGAATACCAATCTCTAACACCCTCAAATTGGGTAGCAGCGGAATAGGGATCTAGAAGAGTTACTTCATAATACCATTGCACAAGATATGAGAGAACAACCTATAAATGTGTCGTTTGAAAAGTAATCTTGTAAAGTTTGGACTCTAATGCACATCAGTTATGTCAAGCATCCTATTCACCTGAGAAATACATGCTTAAAAGTGTCAACATAAAGTTGGTGAGTTCATAGGTTTATGTAAGTATAAATGTTGGATCAAATTTTTATAAAGTGCGTATGAACATTTCAACCCTTACAATAGTCACAAAAATGTAAGTATGTATGTTGGAAATCAAAGATTTGTAAAGTGTGTATGACCATTTCAATCCTTATAATAGTCACAAAAATGTAAATATGTATGTTGGAAATCAAAGATTTGTAAAGTGTGTATGATCATTTCAATCCTAATAATAGTCACAAAAATGTAAGTATGAATGTTGAAATCAAAGATTTGTAAAGTTTGTGTGACCATAGTAACACATACAATAGTCACGAAGATGTGATTACGATTACACTAAGTTCATGATACCGAGGCTCGGGCTTGTAATGTATGCCAATCTTTTCAGGAACTGTAAGTATTTAAGTAAGCGTCGTTTAATGCTCCGACATGGTATACGTTCGTTAGTCCAATCCGTCGAACTAGTGAGAGCTACTCACCTGAACAGGGTTGTCACGCCCAAATAAATCTATTTTATAACACTTGTGCCTACCAATCGTAATTAACAGTTCATACCCCTTAAGCTAATCCATAATCATTTCAAAAGTAAAGTAATGTACATGCGTTTAAAAATGGAAACAAGCAATGTATCACACCGTGAGATATGTAACTGAGTATGTAAACAATTTTGTAGATGTGTATGTAATCGAGTTTGTAATAAGTGTGTAAACAACTTATGAAATCAAGTATGAAAACGAGTTTGTAAATGCGCATGTAATCTCACCCTAAAAGTGATAAAGTATATGTAAAACGGGTAAAACGAGGGCTATAAACTCACCTTTAGTGAAAGTAGTGATTATCGTAAAATCAACAAAGTAACCGTGACAAACGATCCGGAATGCAACCTAATTAATTATAGGTCGTATAAGTACGATGTATTAAATAAAAATACAACATATAACTTATAGAGTTAAATCACATTCTAATATTTTTTGTTTAATTTATAAATGTTGAAATGATATTTAAATCCTGCTTTATATAATGATATTATATAAGTAGTTTAATTGTTTTATAAAATAATATTTATAAAGTTAAAAACATGTATAAATATTATATATAAGTAATACTATGTTGTTTCTTAAGGTTTTTATAGCCCAAACGGACCCAAAAACACTCGTAAACAACATTTTAAAATCCTAACAGCTTTGTTGTATTTTTATAAAAGTGCAGAATATTATTTATAAAAGTTTACAACTTTTATAATTTCTAATTAAATATCTACTAGTTTCTAAATTCTTAAATTTGATGGTTAAAGTAAAATGTCATTCCGAACAACTTTGTAGTTTTATAGTTTGGCCGAATCAGACCCGAAGGCTCTCAAAAACTTAGTTTCAAATTCTGCAGTAAACCCGCAGTTTCACAGCTTTTATAAAAGTTGTGAAATTTATATATATTTTCTGAAATCTTTGAAAACTCCTAACTTACTTGTTTTAGATCCGTTTTGCATGTTCTTTATATGTATGAAATCCTGACGAGATAATCTATCAAAATAAAATACTCACAGATTTTATAAAAATCTATGCCGGAACAGTAAATTCAAACTGTGTTTAATTATTTTTATAAATTTTAATTATTGAAATCTTGCAAAAATCGTGTCTCCTTCGTTATAGCTCCGTTTTCCAAGTTCTTTATATGTACGAAATCCTTATGAAATGTACTAATTGAATCTCAGGTGTAAATATTTTATAAAAATTTGTAGGTTTACAGATTATATAAACTGTTCGAATTAAGGTTTTATAAAATTTGTTTTATAAACTTTTGACATAATCAAATTATTACAAGTCCTCTAATTTAACTAATACCACATCCTTGTACATTTCATGTCCTCTAATTTATGTCCGTTAATTTATTTCCAAATAAAATATCCTCAAAATTACTGATGTATAAACTTTCTAAAAAAACTTATAACAATTACTTTATCAATTAATTTTATAAATCAATCAACAATTGTATAACATCAAATAAAACATGTTCTTACATCTAACATATTTTAAACGTTGTTTCATCATGTGTAGGTATTTATTCGATTATGAATATGCTTGTCTTTATTTTATAACTTTATAAAATAACTCCTAAGTGGTGATTAACAATATAACAATATGTATGTACATAAGTGAAGTAATTATAAAAGTGTAGAGATTATAATGAACCTTATGAATGAATGAAGAAGTGAACCCTAAATCAAAACCCTAGTTTCTTCAACCCAAAATCCTTTTTATAAACCCTTGCAAAACAAAACCCTAGCTTTAAACTATCCTTGAAACACCTTATATAATAACCCTAACAATACTTGTATACTTGTGTTCTTGGTAAAATGAAAACTATAAAATCTTTGGTATAAAGATTTTGAGCCGTGGGTATAGATGGGAAACAAGAGAGAAATTTGATAAATTTGCTAGTTGTAAGTATGTGTTTAAGTCTTACTAGGAGCTTCCTTTTATACTTGAAGTATTAAGCTAAACCACTACACAAACCATGGACTAAGAGTGGTTTAAGGACAATGTATAAGAGCTCTTCTCCTCCCTAGGAGGAGGGGCACGGTTTGGGACAAGGAGAGGACAAGAGAGTGCTTGGTTATATGTAATTAGAGGTGACATTGTGTACGTATGGTACTTTAAGCACATGGTATAATCTTTAGTAAGAAAAGTGGTAATTGTTTTGTATTTATACAAGTATAACCGGCCCCATGGTATTTGTTGGTTGAATTTGTATAATATTTGTGTATTTGGTATAATTGTGGGTCTTTGATTGAGTGTAGATAGGTATAGGTGCTTCCGTGTATGCATGAATGTAATTTATTACGAAACGTAGACATTTTACGTAACCAATAAAAATAAAATATGAAAAATTATTTATTATTTTCGTAAAAATAATATAACACTTGTTTGACGTAAACTTTTATTTGTTTGATGTCCGTTTACGTTGAATGTGGATTTTTAGTTTACGCGATTTAACTTAACGATTGAAATTAAAAGTGAATGCGTAAAAGTTTAAAATAAATGGTTGAATATTTATTGTCATAAAATATGTGAAAATGTGAATTGTTACAAAGTGGATGGAATCAAAGCCGTTCGCCAAAACCACAGGTAAAAAGGTTAAAAAGTTTGTGTAGGAAAACATTGTTTGAAGGTTCATGCTTCCAAGGATGATAGTGACTGGTACATAAATATCCCATTTAAGAGTTGGTGTGAAAGGTTTAAGATCGAGCAGATGAACACAACAGTAGCACACCCGCAAGCTAATGGTTTGGTAGAAAGAGCCAACAAGTCCCTGATGCATGGTCTCAAAGCAATTGGGACGATAGAGAGTAGGATGGGTGGACGAATTACCCAACATACTGTGGGCTCACCTAACCATGTTGAAAAAAAGTAATGGCGAAACGCATTTCAGCTTGACCTATGGGAGCGAAACAGTCATTCTGGCAGAGATAGGCATGCCAACTTACTGGACCATACAGTTCAATGAGACAAGAAATGAAGAAGAGATGCGGCTAAACCTTGATCTCATACAAGAAAAAAGGGAGACGACGGCGATCCAGGAAGCTAAATACAAAAAGAAGGTGGAACAATACTACATCAAGCGGGCCAGGCCTGTATCTTTTAGAGTGGCAGACTTCGTCTACCAAAGGTGTTGATCCCAACTTGAATGGATCTTGCTTAGCTAAGTTGTATTGAATAAATCCAAAACAACTATGATAGAAACTTTGAT
>BQNB010112288.1:0-22183 GCA_026074375.1 Tanacetum coccineum
CACTTGTTGAACATCATCAAGTTTACAAGCTGTTAACAAGAGTCCTACGCAATATCCTTGTGATATTTACCAGAACATCCAAGTGATACTTATGTATTCACAATGAAGATGGAAATCCTGCTTGAGCCAACATCAAACAAGCTCTTGGTAGGTGACTTGCGAGATTCTATATGAATCAAACTTGTGTCAACTGGAAAGAAACGATGGTGCGATTCTACATGAATCAAACTTGTTCCAGTAATATGAATTGACGACTCAATCAGAAAGATAGTAACTATCTGATTCACTCTTACCGTGTTGTCTGCTTTGAGACGCTCCGGTAACGAGAACGGCTAGTGCAGCTGCGAAACCCTGTCAAGGAGATTCTTTTGAATTCTACCTGATCACAGGCAGTATTTATACTGATTAACGGGGAACCGTGGTTATTGCAACCATATTCGACGAAGTGACAAAGACACTTTCGTCCATATATGTTTATCTCTAACCTATACTTGCAGGTTTTCCTGACGGTAGCAGCTTCTAGTCCATGACGAGTCAAGATTCAAGACCTCATGCTCAATCCACAAAGATTAATACATGATGAAAGCTCAAACTATCAAAGTCTTCCGCAATCTCTGATGAACAAGCACTTCCTCATAAGAACATTTTGTGGTACAAGTAATCATGTTAAAAGAAAATGTTGAGGGAGATTGTTAGCAAGCTTTCAAGATCTTGAGCATGAGGGTGGAGACACAAGATCGCAAGGCGGCATAAAGATTCAAGGATAAAGATTTAGATATCTCAGTAGTCAAGACAAATCAAGGCCAAAGACCACGATATCAGTATTTTGTCAAAGAATATCAAGTTAAAGATCAAGATCCAAGATCACAAGCATGCAAATGGAACTTCAAAAGGAATTCCCAAGAATACAAGGCTCCAAGACTCAAGACGTCACAAGAAGGATCCACAATTGAATGACCACCCCTTAGGGGGAGATTGTTAGCCGTGTATTTATTAAAGTGATGGTCATTAAATATTCCCGAGCCTTGTATAAGTAAATCGTAGTTTACGGGAATTTAGTTAAGCTAGTTGGGCCTAGTTGTCGGGCTCAAGCCCATTTGTATCATGAACCGGCCCAACTCAAAGCCCACTAGAATAGTCCTCTCTTGGAACTATTTAAAGCCCTCTCCAAGTGTGGAGAGGGTGTTGCTTCTCATTTTTCTTTTGTGGAACAAGTAACCATTTTTCTTCTTTTTTACTTTCTCTCTCTAAAATCTATTTTTCTTATTTTTGTGTTTTGGTGATGAAATGATATCCGAACAGGTGTTATGTGTGTGTGTGTGTGTTTTTGGTTGTTTTGAGGATGAAGAGATTTGAGGATAGAGAGAAGAACACGTATCAACAGAGCTGAATGTGCTCAAGCGCGAAGTCAGATGAAGATGACTACAGATGAAATAGGATCTAGAAATGATGCAGTCAAAGATACCCATTACCAATCTTGATGGAAGAGCTAAAGTTAATGCAGATGTTTGAAGACACTCATTATGATACCCTACTCCGGTTAATCCTGATTGGTCACATAACAGAGTTCGTCTGTATCTTTGGATTCTGTTTCTCACATGCTGAATCCAAACCAAGATACTGGTGTTGATGATATTTTCGACAACATATGAAGCACTTCTCTCATTTGATACTCTCTGTTACAGCCATAATGGAACCAGATCCTTCATGCACAAGTCCAATCGCCCTCAACGCCGCAATCCTATCGTCATTCAACACAACAACCACCAATTATGGTCACGGGCAATATACAAGCTCCTTACTACAAATCTCCCAACTTTGCTCGTTGATTTGTGGCTTTGTTTGATAATAGACTGAAAGGCACTAGAAGACAACTTTTCCGGAATTCAGGCAAACGAATCAATATGCTGTGAAGCGTCTCTCCTCTATTCCTAGGCACCTTGATAAAGTATCTAGCGCATAAAATGCAGGACAGCAGTGGACGTTGCAGTCCAATTTGAGTATGACAGAATTCAGCATGAGTTTTCTACTGCAAAATCAAATTCTTGTTGAGACAATTGATGACGGCTAGAATGAAGAGAAATCATCAAGGAAACAAGTCGAAAAAGGTAGTCTCCAAGATTATTCCAAAAAGTCGAATGAGTTCGTAAACCGATAACTCGGAGTCTGATGGTTCTGGGTTGCGATCATCCACAAAGAAAGGCCAACACATCCTCATGCCTGTAGCTGCAAATCTCGTCGAATTAGAGCTTAAAAAAAATATCTTAAATTGACAAGATGATAAGCGAAACAACCTCTTACAACAGGACTGACATACGAGGAGCAGCTCTACCATAGGCTTTAGGTTGAGGCGTATTGAAGCTGACAAGATCTTGTTAGATCTTATGGCGATCAGTCACTATTAAATGATCATAGAGAGGGGGCAGATGGATGATGAAGAACCCCTCCGCTGGGAACAGAACCGGTGGTCCAAAAGACAGAAGGTCAAGGAAAGGAACCGCTTGCTACACAGTGCTCCAAGTGAAACGACAAACCAAAGACTGCAAGGAAAGATCTACCAGTACAGGATCTAAGACTCACAAGATAATCTGCTAGCCATTTGCTCCAGTAGGGAGTATGCAATCTCTACAGATGTCTTTTAAAGGACTGACGCAGACAGGAGTTCTGAAACAGGTGTCAAGATGAACAAGCCGAGAGAGGTTCATCACATCTTTCTGATGGTTTTCAAAAACCTACGAGACTACCTTCTCTCTGATCATGTCATGGATATGATCTGTTCCTGCTGCTCATGAATCTGTCCAACCTTGGTCTTAGCAACCTGGAAACAATCAGGACACCTCGAGAGTCGTTTGATGAACTAACCGATTCTACATTTGACTTCTCCGCTTTTGTGCTAAACCGGCTAAAGGTTCAAAAACTCCTAACCACCTGAATTGCTAGCTGGTCCAACATTTGAGCTGCGAAAGGCACTTGCAAGAGTTGTTTGACTGAATTGGTAATCTTTTGTGAGGAGGTCTACAAAAGCCACTAAACCGAGAAAATTAGACTGGATCAACCCTGTAGGTCGCCATTTCCGCATGATCTGCGACAAGCCACTTCCATTAATTCCCAAATTTCTCAAGGTCTGTCGTGTTATACCATTTAATACTTCATAATAGACGGCCTGTGGAATATTATGTGGTGGTTGTGTCAAGTCGAAAAGTACTCTACTTCGGTAACGAAGACCTCAGGCTGCAGAATTACGGACATAATCAAAGGATAGATAGAACTTAGAGCCTAACTCGATGGTGGAGTCAATTACGATTCTTCAAATACGACAAATTCGCCCTCTGGGGAGTCTCGCATTGGGGCTAAGAAGCGACCGATCAGTTCTTTGCATTTGCTGGCTTTTAAGGGAATAAGCTCGGAGATGTCTATTCTAAAAAGACGGATCATTGCTGTCACGCAAAGGTTGAAATTGTCAAATGGCTTATGTGATTATAAAGATTTTGACTGGATTCAGTACGAAGGATGATGATGCTCTTACAAGTTCAAAGAAGGCGGGGGGGAACTTTATCACAGACTAAGGATTTAAGACATTGAAGATTTGCTGCTTCTCTTGTACAAGGAAAAGTGACAAAATCTAAGGTTTGAAGAACGTTATTGCATTTTAATGTCTCCTTACGAATGTTTACAAGAAGTGTTGTCATCTGCGACGCGTGGGGATGATCTTCATCCTGTGGTGTTGAAGAGTTATCAGAGAAAACTTAACCTCTCACCAATGTCCCGATACGTACTGATCAAATCTAAGAAGACAAGATGCTTATACTCCAGTACTCGATCAAGGAGTATTCATCTACGGGATATAGACGCAAGAATATGAATCCGTTGATGCGAATTGACGAACTACACAATATCTTTAAAGTTCAGCGTATGGCCACTGAGATGACGTTGTGGATCTGTCTAAATGATCGCCTCAAAGGAATAAGCTCTTGGGAGATGTACTTGGCCACAAGACTTTGGAGTCCAACGCGACAAAGCAAAGCAAGGAGTATGATCCAGGCGATTGTACACGAGGCTAAAGACAAGGTAGGATAATGAGGTGTTTGGAGAGATTTGTCGGGTGGCGACATTACGGGGGTGACCTACGGGCTTCTTTCAAAGGACCCATATGATTTATCTTTTGTAGTTCTAAAGTATTACAAAGGTCTAATCCTCGTTAATATACACTTATCTTGTTGAATATGTACATTATTGTGTAGGACTTATGGAGAATGTATAAGATGTGCTCGAGAACAAATTTTTCAAGAATTTCTTAAGTAAATTTCAAAATTTTAAAAATAATTGTATCTGGCATCATCTTATAAACCTCAAAACGTTGAGGGGGAGAATAACATGTTCCACTATGTTATTAATATCGCTTTTGTCCCTGAAACGGTTATATCAATTTGATATCCAAAATATCAAGGGATTAACATTTTGGATAAGGGGGGGAGTAGAAAAATGTGATTAGTGCATGGACTCTAAAGATATCTTGACGTGGAAGTGATCAATATAAAATGGACTCAATGCACCTCCATACCTGGCATGTACTCACGATTACGGTTTTTGCACATGTTAAGGGGAGCTTTTTAGTGATAATGAAAAAACTTTCAAAGTGGTAAATTTTTGATATTTATTATCAAACACTTTGGATTGGAAATTTTCAAATGATTTTGGAAGGATCGTGATGGAAATACCAAGATAGACGACCATGTTCTTAAATTTATTGTGAAGTCGTAAGGCGGTTAGGCATAGGTATTCATTTCCATGATCAGCACACGAACTGAGGGATCGTACCCTAAGGGATATCCACTGTTAGTGTAGAAGTCCTTAGGTATGATAAAAAGGAGAAAAACGTGAGATTAGGGATAATGCGACTGAGATGGAGCTTATACCGGCAACAATCCAACAAGGTGTCTAGTTGATGTCTCGGTATGCATTGAAGGGGTCTGAGAATGAAGAAAAGAAATGTAAGGATAAAGGGTGAAAACAAAGAGAGCCCTCATACACTTGGCTGAAAACCGGCGTCAATACTAATGTTGTCAGAAACACTCAGGGTAGTTTTTTCTTTGTCTGACCTGATAGACAGTCATGGATCCGTTAGTGTCGTCTATTATGGCACAACCCCTCCCAGTCTTCTCACAAGGTCAGAAAGACTTTGTTTCAAAAGTCACAGAGACTTACACTCATTTCCTAATTGACTTCCTTCATTCCGAACGTTAGTTGATATTTGAAAAGGTGGCACTCAGCTCCAGCCTCGATACTAAAATCAAAGTTCACATTAAGTCTAGAGCACAAAAGAGATCATCCATATATATCATTAGGACACTTGTGTCAAATTTCCTTGCTATGGTCACACATTGTGAATTACATGATACATCTTAAAGAGTCCTTCGCATTATCCTTTGTGATTTTGCCAGAACTGTCAGAGTGAATTTATTCAACAATGAAGATGTGAAATCCTGCGTGACTGTCAACATTCAATACAGCTCATGGTTAGGTAACCTGTTGCGATTCTTTATGAATCTACCTTGTGGTAACTGGAAAGAAAACGATGGTGGATTCTATAAGAATTTAACTTGTTTCCAGGAAATGGAATCATGCGTTGTTAGTGAATTTTGAAATGACAAACACTCTCGGTGTGTTTCACAAAAACAATTTTTGGTAAGTGATACACCGATTTTGATTTTCAAATCAATTTTCTATATCATAATCGCTTGTGAGATAGTAACTCACTCGGTTTTCTTTTATCGTATGCTGTCTGCTATTGAGTACGTTCATATAACGAGAACATGCTCGAGTACGATGAATTTAATACTTATGTGTTAAGAAAGATTGCTGATACTTCAGTTTTGGGAAATCTGTCAAGAAGATTCTTTTTAAATTGAATGCTATCTGATCTTCAGGTCGATCTCTCAGGATCGATGGGATTTCCAACAAACCTGGGTCGAATGACAAAGCCATATTCGTCCCTGTTTTCATTGCTAACTGTTTTTATGCAAGCTATGTAAATGGTGGTGGATGGTTCCTTTGATTCCAGCTGAGCTCACAAGATCAATAACCAGACGCATGCTCATACTACGACCGACAAAAATATAAGTCATCTAATGAAAGCACAAGTAATGTTGCAAGTCTTCCGCTATTCTGATTACCAGACACATCTTTCTAGAAAGTGTCATGTGTTTAAAGTGAAAGAATTTCAAGAAAGATGCAACATAAGCTTTTCATGAATGGTCCTGATGAGACATGTCGGTCCAGATGTGTCACAATGTCCACAGGTGGACAAGTTACAGGAAGTTGGCATAGAGATTATGCTGGTTTGATGATCTCAAGATACTCATAGTTACTATGTCATATTGACACGGTTTCAAGGAACAAGCTCATACCAAAGATGTCAATGATCACAACAACAATATTCACAAGGAGGAAAGTTATAGGAGTACGAGCTAAAGACTAGGGATAAAGCATAGTATTGCTAGGCTTAAAGTTTGTAAATTGGAGTGACCTCCCTTAGGGGGAGATTGTTGGAAACACGAAAAGTGTCGGTCACTTCCAAAGTTGTAATAGTCTTAGCTCGTAGTTAGTATAAGGATTAGATTAGTAAATCTAGTCGGCCATAGGTCACATGGGTGGACCAACTCCAGCGCCCATGCATTTGGCTCCGTGCATATGTAGTATAAATACACCCTCTCCTAGTCTTGGAGAGGGTTGGTTGTTCCATTTGTTTACACACATTCCATAATACATTCATCCATTCCATCCAAGTTTCTCTCTAACAGTACGTCCCGACCCCAACATTCACTTATTGTTCTTGTTGATTCATTATGTATTACTAGTTTCTACGCCGTTGGTGCTTTGTGTATTAATACAATTTCAATATAACATCTCAATGGTATCGTTATTCGAAATGAGTCTCTTTTAGAGGTCGTTCTCATATCTTGTGCTATTGATCTATGATGTAACGCTCCCGGACACATTATTCCGCTGCGACCCAATTTGGGGGTGTTACATAATGACCCGAGTATGCAAACCGTACTTGGATAAGTTCATCATAGTGTTTATTGACGATATTCTTGATTTAGCGCTCAAAGAGAATGGAGATCGCTCATGAAAATCATGTTAAGATTGATGTCTAGATTTGCTAAGGAAGGAGAAGCTGTTGTGAAGTTCTTCAAGTGAGAAGTTTCTGGTTGCAATTAAGATGATACATGTTTCTTGGACACATGGTAGATACTTTAGTATCGATATACAGTGGACCACCAAGTATGACTTGAGGCGTGGTATAATTGTTGGAAAGCCCCCCGCGACACCATTGATTGTAAGATCATTCTAGGATTTGGCTGGTTAATTATATACGTTTCATCAAGATTTTTTCCAAGATGCTTAAGAGCCTCTTACTTCGTATTGGTCTCAGAAAGAATTTAGAAGTTATGAGTGGGGTTAGAAGCATGAGGAAGCTATTTTAATACGTTATAGAAAGGACATTTGTGTAATGCCAACCCAATATTTGTCATTACCGGATGGAGTTGAGACTTTGTGGTTTATTGTGATTGTGTCAACCAAGGAGTTGGGATGTGTTCTTATGCAAAGGGATAAGTATGTCTATTGCCATCAAGACAATTATAAGAGCCACTCGAGAAGAAATCTTTCATGACTCACATAAGACTAACTTAGTCTGCGGCGGTGTGGTGTTGACGTAAGATTTGGGGGCATTATTTGTACGGATCAAAGAGTGATTATTCTATACCGATCAGTTAAGAGCTCTTCAACACATTTCGATCAGAGGATGTGTGAATATGCATCAAAGGAGATGTTAAAGCTGTTAGTGATATGAATGTGAGAGCTTAAGTTACCATCTATGGTTAAAGCAAATGTAGTAGTGTATGCTTTTTAAGTAGTAATGGACGAGAGTGTAAGCCTCGACGAGTGCGATTTGCGATGGTTGGAACCAATTCAGTCTGGAGTTAAAGGACTGATATTGGCAGCTCAAGGTGAAGCGTTTTAAGGTATGGATAATGTAATATTTGAAGGATTGAATGGTACAGACCAACAAATTGAAAAGAGTAGCGAATGGAAGCATCACTATTTGCGATATCGTATATGGGTTCCATTAGGTGGGTGGTGTAAGAACCAAGATCAGGACGAAGATCATAAGACGGTTAGGTACTTTGTGCATCCCAGGGCAGATGCAGATGTACTATGATCTTTCGGGACATGTGTATTCGGTGGCTGTGGTATGACAAAAAGAGATTGCCATAGTTTATGTTAGCAAGTTTGACTATGTCGCAAAGGTGAAGGCGGGTAAGCATCAAAGACCGTTAGGTTTATTACAACAAACTCTAAGATACTGTAGTGGAAGTGGGAGAAATAGCCTATAGAAATTTATAACAAAGTTGCCAAGGGTACAATAGTAGTGGTCCATGATGCGTGATTTGGGTCATAGTTGACTAGCTAGGTTGACAAATCGGCGCACTTTCTTGCTATAACGAGACGGGATTATAGTTTGGAAAAGTTTAGCAAGGTTGTAAATCGATGAGATTGTTGCACGACATGGTGTACCAACATTAATTATTTCTAATAGGGATGGACGTTTTACGTAAAGGTTTTGGCAAACGATGCAAAAAATGTTGGGAACGCGTTTAGATATGAGTACGGCTTATCATCCTCAGACGGATAGACTATACTAAGTGCATGTAAAATATATTAAAAGTGGATCATCCATATTAGGGGGCAAGGTAGTATGAAGACTGTTACTCGATGGTATCCTTTCTACACAATCATGTTTCCCTAGACATATCAACAACGATACAGACAAAAGCTAGTTTTCTAGAGCCTAACATGCACATCCATCACAAGAAGTAACACCACTAAGATCTACATTCTAGGTTTCATACAATCATAAATAAACACAATAGAAGGTTTAGCCAAGCATATTAAAGATAAAGCAAGAGCATAGATAGATCAAACAACACATAGACATATTGAATGATTAAATAAATCTTACTTGATTAAAACATGAGTTGGAGGAAGAACAATAGGGTTTTTAGGCCCTAAATTCGTCTTTAATAGTTGCTAAATGAACTAGGGTTCGCACCCTTTTTTATTCTAAAGTTACACACTCAAAACTCTAAATTTGGGTTTGTATATATAGGAAAAACGCTATGACGGCATCGCGTTTTAATCGTGACGCCGTCATAAAAGAAAATATTCTAGATAATGGGCTGGTTCGTATGCTCTGACGCTGTCTTGGAATCTTGTGACGCCGTCTTGATCTTCGTGGTGACGGTGCCACGTTGTATCTGTGACTCCGTCTTCAGCCATTGTAGAGAAATTCTTAATCAACGTTGGTGTAGGTTCGTAGTCTTGTTTATTTCTTCTCCAAATGAGCCCAAGTCACGTGTAATTCTTCCAAATGCCTTCCAAATGAGAAATACCTGAAAAGGAACAATTAAGTACCTATTTTGGGCATAAATGCATGATTTAAGGGGTTAAACGACCTCGAAAAAATGTATAAAATGACACCTATTTTGGCCGTAACTTTTCCATGGAGTGAACGGGATGACTTCATGAGTATTTACCTTCCACCAACATTCTTGCAGCTTTACTAGTACATTATAATCTAATTTGTAGAAGTTCTCAAAAGTATTTTTCAACCATGCATAGAGTTTCATCACCCCGGGAGTTGCATCGCCCCATGATTCTGCAACTTTAGCCTTGTGCATTAGGGTTTCTTCTTTCAGTTTTCCATCAACCAATTCATCATACCACTTATGATCCTGGAAATAAGTCATGCATCCAACCCGAACCATCCCAGGTAGCTCTCCACCGTTACAAAACCCGTCAATATCTGAACTACGCATGGGCCATTTAGTCATTCCATTCTTAAAACGATATGATTCACATATATGATCACATAGTTGATATGCCACCCCGTTATCCAACCATGGTTCTTCAAGATTCCTCGTCATAGTATTATTCAACTCATACTCCTCGTAAGTCTGGATTCCTTGGATATCAAAAGTAAATAGATCCGTGTCGATTTTGAGGAGATAGTTGAATTCATCGAATGCTTTACACAAGGGTGTCTCAAAGTCGAATAAATTTCCTTCGACTTTGAAGAACTCTGCAATATCGTCGGGGTCATCCCTTTCCTCAGCTTCCATTTCTTCATAGTCATCAGAAAGTTGGTAGAATTTTTAAACAAACTTTTCTACCAAATTTTCCCAAGTAGTAACTGAGCTGATACAATCCTTTTTAAACCATTCACTTGCGGCACCTGCGAGTGAAATAGGGAAGACGCTAAGCCTAAATCGGTCTTGACTTACCCCATTTATTTTGAGTGGCCCAACTACTTCGAGAAAACTATTAATGTGTTCAAACGCGTTTTCTCCAATTGTCCCATTGAAAGTATTATCATGTATCTTTACCAAAAATGCTCCTTGTATCTCGACAAAAATTTTCTCGATCATTCTTCCCTCGTTATCATTAGAGATGAAGTTCTTTTGGGTAACGAAAATGTATTCATTTGGTTCTATCATCATGATTCCTTTCTTCGTCAAATGGTTTCTTGAAAATAAGCACAAATGATCAGTAGGATATGCCCTTAGGGGAGAGAACGCATAAAATAGGAAATTGAATACGAAAAATTGCTACTATTACTGTATCAGACGATCAATACGCCGTATTTAATTAATTTGAATACGTTGTATGGGTCTGCCGAAGGTCACGTCGTATTGATTTTACAGAATTCGCCGTATTGTTTTGAAGAACAAATACGTTGTTTAGACTGCAGAGATCAATACGTTGTTCTGGGTAGAAGGGTTGATACGTCGTATCCAACTGGTGGATACGGCGTATCAGTTGATCTATCAGAACAGGATACTTAGAAAACAATTAAATAATTCGGGAATTTCCTAATATATCATACCGGGTATTGACTAACTATACAAGAATATTCTACTGCGTATTGTATTGTATTGTGTGAGAGATAGTACACTCACCCGACCTAGAGACGAAACAATATAAACTCAACTGCACATCGTCAGTCGGATATCTCAAGTACCTTTAGTAAAGTACGATGTTTTTCTGCTGTAGTTGAGAGTGCCTCGGCACTACACCCCATGTTATCGACGTGTCACTCGTCGTGAGACTTCGATTGTGAACAGTGTCATGCCACGAGACATACGTCCTGCCACAACCCACAAAGCCGGCGAGGAAGTAATCTGCCCCCTCGGCAAGAACGCAGACTACCTACTAAAAGTTAACTGTACTGTTAATATATGACTGAACCTGACTCGAGAATGAGTAATATGTAAAACACTAGACATACCTCAGCATTTGTTGCCATCCTGCTAGTGAACGAGAGTACGAAAAACGCAGAGTGTGAGATGAACTAGTAGCTGAGAAAAAGTCTCACGATACTAGCGTGTTGCCTATTAGCTCTGCGCGCTCAACGAATAATCTGGTTGCTGATGTGCCTGAATGTATCGAGATATAGTGCTCAATTTATATTTGATTGCCCCCCACAGGATATAGTGTGGTTTGAGAAGATATAAGCTCCGTAGACATTGATATCTAAAAAACAACTATTTCGGAGATAATGGCTCTAGTTGAGTACCTAGAACCAAAAATTAATATCCACAACAGAGAGAGAAATAATACTAAAACGTATGTGATAAAAATTAAGAGATATATATATAAATTTTGTAATATTATTTCTGTACAAGCGTAATGGTTAGTGTGTATACTATCAGTAAGGAGTGGGAGTGAAATTTTCGGGTAGTAGAGAATTCTTATTGGTGTGTAACCCTCGTCCCCGCCACTACTCTACTGTCCAGCGGATCGCCCTAAACACCATTCATGAATTCTCTAAACTAATTCTTCCCACAGACACCAACACATTTAAGTAAAAAATCATAGTAATCACAATGTGAACGCCCCCCCAACATCACCCATAACACATAACCCTTTTTACAAACCCCATCTCTCACATATCCAAACCCATAAACACCACTACACCATACCCCATCCCACCCGCCCGCGACTGACCGATCGTTCCAAGTCCCGCCCCCCGTCCCCGTACGCCCCCCCAAGCGTACATCATCTGCACTGATACTCCTCTGCCTCTCCTTACACTAGTCCCTCTCCCTGTGCGATTCCTACCTACTCCCTCCTCCATTGTCGTTTCCAGCCACCCGCCCGATTATTGTCCAGCTACCCTCTCATCCACACTCAATCCTTTCAACCGGCGCCAGCCCGCCCGTACCCCCCCCCCCCCGATCGCGGTCGCGAGTTTCGTCAGTACCCAGTACGACCCCCCCGGAGCCCCCGACCACACTAATGAGCGGAGGTCGTCCCTCTATCCCTTCCTCACCCCTTCTATCAGTATCTCTCTTATCCCACTACCTTCCTTATTTTGCTTATCATTCTAACGCCCTCCCCAACTTGTTCTCCTATCCTCTCTGCTTCTAACCCTCCCAGTTCACTCAATGATTTGCGGGGTTTTCACTACCTGAGAGACTGGCCAAAGGTTTTTTATGGTGCATTTAATTCAACCTTTCCAAACACAATAAATATGCAAGAAAACAATCAGAAGATAAAAGAGCGGCACAAGCCAAATGATAGAAAACTGTATTAGCCATATTAAATCAGATTAAATGTTGGTTTGTTTGTTTAGTGAAATTATTACTCATCTCAAAGTGGCATATCATTCTTAAGACATAGGCGGGACATAATCCTAAGACCTAGACACGTTGAATCCTGTCACAATTAACGTATCCGCATAAAGCATCATTTTAGTTTAATTATAATCTATCTAGGGATTAAAGCAATGGGGATCTTGTTAAACCCTAGCCCATCGGGACTCTACCTACTTATTGTTTGACGGTATTTTATATACTGGTAGTTTACTGTTCAAGTCTTTATCAATTAATTAAAAACATACTTGTTGAAATATTACGGGTCACTTGCCAGTCCACTCCCCATCAGCGTGTCCCCTCCTTCCCCCCCTATCTCGCCTCAACAGATAGAACTGTCCCTGCCTCCCGCGGGATCAATATTGGTCCAGTAATCCCTATCCACCCTCCCCAACACCCCCCGCCCCTTATGGAGAGTTGTCCCGGTTATCTAGTTCACTTGTTAGGCATAACCCCCCTTAGACCCAGGTTGATGATCATGGTAGCATATTCAAACACATAGACAAGTATTAGGTGATAAACATAATTAAACTTTCAACGATAAATTAAGCAATCAGATTAAAACAAACCAAACATTAAATCTTCATTATGATGGCTAATACCCGAGGGTATTAGCCCATAACCATTGTAATTATACAAGCGTGATCAAATAACCAAGGTAAACTAAACGTTTTACCGAACGATACCAAAAATTAAATGATTACAAGAGTATAGGAATTACACGTTGTCTTCTAAGGAATCGTGATCGATGCTTGACCTTTTTCTGCTCTTTTTCTTTTTAGAAAATCGTCTTTTGTGTGTATTGTATAGAGAATATGATTTTGCATACTGAAAACTCGTTTTTGAGTCTTTTATTTATAGTGGCTTAAAAAGACTGGATACACCGTATTGAATGAGTTCAATACGGCGTATAAGGGTGTTTTCCTTGGAGTGCGTGCTAAGTTTATATTTAATTATATATATCTTCCTAAATTATATTTATTCACCAAATCTCTGAATGTCTATCCAGCTGGATAGGCGTATGAAGGAACTTGGTGCGCCCGTATTGGGAAGTCAGTAATGCGCGTTTTCTGTGAGATGTCCAGGGCTAATACGCCGTACTTCTTTCCTGGATACGGCGGATTGGGCTGATATAAGTAATCTTCATAATTCATAGTTTAAGCTTCAAAGTGCGCCTTTTTTCGCTTTGGCTTACAAATCTACTCCGTTAATTACTGCATGAACAACTTTATGAAATGAAGTAAACGCTTCTTTAATATTTATATAAAGTAGCTATTTATTCAGGATAAATGATGGTATAAATGTAACGTTATTTGATGTCATCAATGCACTATTCTAAAAGGCAAATGGGTTGACACAACATAAAGGCTAACGAGGTGAATCATTCTTGATGCAATCATTGCCAATTATGATACTTGAACAAAGAAGACAAAACCGCAAGTGAACAAGCGCAAAGTGGTTGCTTATCTAATACCCAAGCACACTAAAGGTTATGATTAAAAGTGACAAAGAACAATTACTGGTAGGATAAAAGACATGGGAAAACATTTGAACGGTGTAAAATGAAAATAAACAAACAAATAGTTTCCCAAGTCTACACTCTTCCCATCACTAATCGCATTCAATTCCATAAGGCAAAATTCGAGGGTCAAGAGTCAAGGGTCTTCAATATTAATAATACACGAGTTAATGCGTATAATGTGTAATGTAATGCCTTATAATCTCCATGTAATAACTAGTCACAAAATCCGTTGGATGCACAAAGAAAACAAATAGGATGATTTGTGTTTTCGTAGCATAGCATAATATGTATTTTTATTTCAATATCGAATTCAAACACGTGTTTTTTTGGAGGATATTTATATGAAGCCAAATGAAATGAGGGAGGAAATCATATCCCTCCTTCATTTCATTTGGCTTTGTTATAAATATCCTCCCAAAAAACCTGTGACATTTTTTAATGTATTGTAATTTTATTACTTTTATTTGAATAAAATGTGTTTGATTAAAACTAAAATGAAATAATGGAAAAGATAATAAAATTGTGGGTGGGTGGGGACCAAATGGCATTAGTTTGGCATGTTGTGAGTGAAATGTGTATATTAAAATGACATGACGCTGAGGTGACACTGAAAAGTGTATTTTGGCATGCATTAGACATGTCACCATACCTAATGCTCTAAAGGTGTAATATGTTAAGTATTTTTCTGTTTAGTTTCTGTTGTTTCATGTATTGTGAAAAGGGATAGGATATAAAGACCCCTTGTTTTTTTTGTTTTTTTATTTATTTTTATATTTTTTTATTTATTTTTATTTTTATAATTTTGTTTATATTATAAAACTGTAAAACGCAGAATGCGGGACAAAAAATATAAAGTTTAACAAGTCAAAAGTATTAAATTATCAAAAAGTACGGAACATAAACTGATAAAAAATGTCTTGTATTACAAACATGGGGACATAAGGACAATGAAAGTTGTTAAAAGTACAAAACATGATGGGCCAGGGAGTCCAATAGTAGTACCCTTGTAAAAAAACCAATGACTTTGTTAATTGGGGAGTGTTTATAAGTTCGTTAGTCAAATCAATGTTTTAAAACCCGGGTTGACCCGATCGGTTGAACCGGTTGACCCGTAAACCGACTTAGAGACCGGGCCGGATGTGACCAGGTTTTTTCTTGTTTGTGAACCGGATTAGATCGCTGGTCTTTCGTTAACCCGAGTTGACCCGGTTTGATAAACCCGACCGGGTCGTGACTTTTTTTTTAAATATAACAAAACTTTTTTTACCATGAACATTTATAAGTTTAATTGATAAATTGAAGTGATGATGACTAGTGTTAGTTAAAATAGAGTCAAAACTAACTTAAAACCTCAATTAATATTTGTTATTATAGTATGTTACAACTTGTAATAATGAGTTAATTGTTTTTGCAAATCTTTGCTATAATTTTATAAATATAGAACTAAATAACTAAAGCTAATGAGTAAAGACTCAATATTTTTCATCTGTTCAATTGAACGTAAGATAAATTATGAGATCATACAACAATAAATATTAAATATATGAAAAAAATCTATATATGTATAGAACCGATTTGATCCGACGGTTCAACCGGTTGAACCGGTGACTCGATGAACCGGTCACTAAACCGGGTTGTTAGCCTTAAAATATGTCAAATTATACGAAATTACAATAGTTTACATAAGGCGTGATACGTAGGGACTGATAATGACTAGTTAAGATAGTTAGGTGTCACTAGGCCTATATATATACCCCTCTTATATTTCCATAAAAGGGTGAGGATTCTTTGTATCTCATAAAGTGTGTGTGTGTTTCTCTCTAGAAAACACACACATCTTTCCCTTTCTCTCTCTATTAATCTAATATGGCTTATTTTCATTTCTATCCTCCCCGACCTCTGAATCGTTACTAGTTAGTGATTTATTTATGGTTAACAAGATTGTTAGCCTTAAAACATGTCGACTTATACGGAATTACAATAGTTTACATAAGATGTGACACATAGGGACTAATAATGACTAGTTAGGTTTCACTAGGCCTATATATACCCATCTTATACTTTCATAAAAGGGTGAGGATTCTTTGTATCTTATAAAGTGTGTATGTTTCTCTCCCTAAAAACACACACATCTTTCCCATTCTCTCTTCATTAATCTAATATGGCTTACTTTCATTTCTATCCTCCCCGACCTCCGGATCATCCTTAGTTAGTGATTTATTATGGTTAACAAGTGGCATCAGAGCCTAGGGGGAATTCGTGTTTGTGATTTGCTTATTTTTGGTGTTTTGTGGCTTTTCTTCTTCTTCTACAAAATTCCACTGTGTACGTTAATGACAAATAGAAGATTGTTCAAGCTACATTAAAGTTTCAGAATCTGCTCAAGATAGGGATGTTGGTTTGGGGGGGAAACCGATTCAGAAACTTCGTCAAAAAAGAGTCTATGAAGAAAGATTTTTAAGACATGCTGCATGGATTAGGGAGAAGTTAATCCAACTCATGCATACTACAATGGTTCTAGAACAAGTAAGACAATGAAGATCCAAGTTGGAGTACAAGTTTCAAGACTAGGAGAACTGAAAAGACATCTTCAGCTTTGGAAGTGCTTTGGAAGACTTTATAATTATACTTGTTAGGAACATTGTAAGTAATTCCGTATGTACACATATTGGGGGAAGATTGTTAGCCTTAAAATATGTCAACTTATACGGAATTATAATAGTTTACATAAGGCGTGACACGTAGGGACTAATAATGACTAGTTAGGATAGTTAAGTGTCATTAGGCCTATATATACCTCATCCTAAACTTCCATATGAGGGTGAGGATTCTTTGTATCTCATAAAGTGCGTGTGTTTCTCTCTTTAAAAAACACACATATCTTTCCCTTTCTCTCTCTATTAATCTAATATGGCTTACTTTCATTTATATCCTCCCCGAGCTCCAGATCGTTACTAGTTAGTGATTTATTTATGGTTAACACGGGTCAACTAAAAAAGCGCGTTTTAAAACATTGAGTCAAATCATATTTGTCGCTTTTTTTGATTCTTTTATTGATATAGGAAGTATGCATACACAGACTTTTTCAGTTTGGGTTTTTGACAGTGTGTATTGTCTTGAATAGTTGAATGGCATGCTAATTAAGTTGGCAATCTGTTGCAGGTATGAACCTTTTGGTTTTGGAAAATCCTATCATGAGAAATAAGAGGGTGTAAACGCTCGATGAAGCTATATTGCAGATTTTAACAAATTGTCTTTTTGCCCTCCAACTTTGTGTTAGTATTAGTGAATTTTAAGATACACTTGCTAGAGGAGTCCGAGAATGTATCATGGATTCTTGTTTGAATTAAATCTTTGTAGCACTTTTATGATTTCACAGTTCATTTTTTATGACTAATGGAGTTACTTTATGTTGTGTTCTATTTCTCTATAAATGATCCATCATTGAATCGTTTTTTTGGCTAAAGGGTTTCCCCGGTAAATTTTATTATGCCAAAAAACATTTAAGTACAAAGGATGAGGGTGATTCCCACATCTTCACTCGTTACATGGGTAAAACTACTCCTAAAAGGAAGGTACACAAAATGACTAGACAAAAGAAACATAAATTTATTTCTTCTTGCGACCTCGAACACAGATATCCATATTATCGCATATATCTTGAAGCTCATGAGAAAGATCCTGGCCTTCGTACATATCATCGTATGGGTCATCATCATAGTCACCATTACCATACGAATCCCTCCATTGTTCCAGCAAACTTTGAGTGCCAAAACCTACCCTTTCATATGCCATAGAACGAGCCATATCATTATCAACTGATGCAACCTCATTTTTACTATCATATTCACCCGAAAACTCGACATTCTTCAAAGGATTGCCAACTTTATCCACAAGAATAGCTTGCCCACTAGTAAGTAAATCTTCAAACTTCCCGATTTTCTCAATAATAGGAGTAGTACCAGAACCACTATTATCGATATTCATAAACGAGGATCCACTTGAAGTAGCCCCGTTATTTACCAAATTAGTAGTCCCCCCATTGGTATCAAACTCCCCATCATTATCTACCAAATTAAGAACATCAAATGGATTTAAATTACTAACCTCGATAGTAGGTTTCGCACCCTTCTTCTTATTACCACTAGAATCAGCAGTAGCCTTTTTGGGAACAGGTCGATATTCTTTATGAGGTTTAAAACCCATTTTTGGACCAACCGAAATACCTCGAGAAGTTTGACTAGGCTTCTTCATAGTCTTCTTCTCACCAGCACCTGTATTCTTCAGACATTCCTCATGAATGTGACCAAAAACCTTATAAGAAGAACACCTAGGAGGTTTCCACTAATACTCAACACGAACATTACATGTATAATGGCCCTCCCTAGTAATTTTAGGCATAGTCACGACAATGTTATCTTTCAACTCCACATCAGCTCAAAGCTCAATCATAACTCTATCATAGCTTGACCTACCCCAAAATTACATGCACATATCAGATGTATAGGTGTCAAGCATTAGAGGAGCACCCAGTTTAGTAGCAATGGCACTCAAGCCATCCTCGCTGAAGGTCGTAATAGGTACACCATGGAGTTTAACCCAAACCAGAATAGTACTAACATCTTTCTTCAATAGGTTCTCATCTGGATGCTATTTCTTCAGGATAAGCGGGTTATTCCGGATAAACCATAGAACATTCTCAAGCATAGCATCTAAGCCGTCCATGAAGCTCAATTGAAAGGAGAATAATCCAGTAGACGAGCTGGACATTGAGCGAACAAGCCCATATTTATCCTAAGTATTCCTAACATAGTTAGCAACAACAGGGTATGTCACCTTCTTACCCAAGAAAAAACCATAAGCTATAGGGATGTAGGGTTTTTGGATGGGAAGAATAATGTTCCATCATTGTATCGTTTAAGTGTTAATATCATTGTGATGTTTGTGAGCGAATTTTATCGGTAAAATTTATGTGAACTTTAGAGGATATTAATCATATATTATATAATTATATTGTAACTTTATTCTATGTTATTCTATTTAAAGGAGTTCAAGAAATTTTATGAGTTAGTGACCCGAGGCTATAACAAATTCGCTATAACGACATCGTCTAAAATACTCGCGTACGCAAATAACCAGGGACGGATCCACATAGGTGCCGAGTCTGGCACAGGCTACACCCGATTTTAGGTCACGAAGTGGGTTTTTTTTTCAAAACTGCCCTTTTTTGTTATGTGCAACCCTCAAATTTTTTGCTACCTTAGTTTCTTACAGTGAACTTTAGTTAGCACAATATTTTTTTGTGCAACACCCCATTAAAAATCTTGTGTCCGTCCCTAAAAACAACCCGTTGCGAAGTGGGGGTTGAAAACTTTGTTAATTCATATGTCTAATTGATATCTTTAAATATATAATTAAATTAGGTGACTCGTTTTTCACATAAAACAACACCACATCAATTTAATCATAAAACTAGCAACAACTTTAAGCATCCTAATTATTTATCAAAGCAAATACTCTAACACTTTGTTCTAGTGTATGTTTGATACAGAGAATTAAAAAAAGAGAAATAAAATTAAAGTCATTTTCATTGTTTGATTAGTAGAGAAAAAAAAGTAAAGATTTTAATTTTTCCTAAAGAGTTGGCTCTTTGTAATTTTCAATTCTTTATTTCCATTATAATTAGTGTGGAAATCATGTTACGCCGTGAGAATTCATTTGGAACTAAAAAAAAGATTTATTTACCTTTTGAGTTTTGAGTTCGTAGACCCACAATTTATTAAAGATCCAATGAATCAATCACAGTCCTTTATTTTTTCATCAAATTAAATAAAATTCATTTTTCATCTTTTTTTATAAATTAAATATCTCATAAACCGTTAATCGTTATGTAAAACGAAACATACCATCGTGACGAGAATTAAATCATCTTTCTATAGAGGGTCACTTTGATATACTTTCGACGAATTTTTTTTTTTTTTTTTCAGTCAGGTCTGGAAAATCACATGTGATTTTATTAAATCACATGTGATTCTGATACAAATCATATGTGATTTTCTCACATGTGACTAAAAAAAATGGTCGAAAGTACATTAAAGTGCCCATTTATAGAAAGATGATTTAATTCTCGTCGCGATGGTGTATTTTTTGTCGTTTCACGATTTACCGTTTGCAAGATATTTTTTTTTTTTTAAAGATGGAAAGTGAGTTTTATTAATTTAATGAAAAAATAGTTGGCTATGATTGGTCCATTGAGTCTTTGATAAATGTTGGGTCTACATTGATCTGGTCACTACTTCCATGACCTGCGGCTCGTCTTTCGTTTTAGTTCTCACGTTTTGCCTTTTATTATTTATCATATTTTGCCTTTTATTATTTATCATATTTACTTAACTTTATTTAATGTGTTCTTTTGAGTTTTTTTAAGTTATTTGTATCCATACTAACGATAGATCGTTGATAACAAAATGTTTTTATTGTAAATCACATATTTAATTAAACGTTTTCAAAAAAAATGGTGACAGTTTTATAGTATAATACGTTTCTATTTAAATGTTTTTTTTAAAGAAAAAATAAAGATTTTTGTGATTTTTTTTTATTTCAATTCTATGGCGTTATCAAACAGTGTAATTCAATAAATTTTTCACTCAATTTTATTTTTTTGAATTTTTATTCTCTGCTCATTTTTAATCTCTAAAATTCTTTCTACCAAACATGCTTAAGTTCAGAAAAGAAAGCGAATACTACTCTTTTTGAGCAAAAACAAATTTCCTCTTTTATTGTTTATTTAACTCACAAGAATTGTGATATCTGAATATAAAAATAAATTATTTGCATGTGAGATATAAAAAAGACTTAACGGTTTCGTTTCAGTTCACCTGCCGTATGTTCTCATTATGGGTATTTAGCATGGTTTTAAAATGCACGATATGACGTCGCTAAAGCCTCGCAAAGGCGTGAGGCGTGACATCGACGCTATGCAATAGATCAAGGCGTAGGCTTAAGGTGTGATGTGAGATGAGAAGTGAAAAAGACGTGATAAGGCGCGATAAAACGTGATGCGTGGAGCTTTTTTGAATTCAATTTTGATAAAAAAACGTTTTTTATAGAAATAAAAAAGATTACATGCAAAGATAGTTTCTTGACTTTATTCCTGATGTATGATACTTTTTGTAAACTCAATATATTTGAAATATGATATAAATATATAAATTTATAAATATTTTCACATTTTGTGCCGCTTTAAGTCACACATTAAAAAACGTCATGACCCGTCATCGCTCTTAAAGCGTGAGGCTTGACCATGCCGCCACACCACTCATCACGCTATTTATAACCTTAGTATTTAGAGTCGTTGGCTTCTTAAAGCATCTTCAACATGCACATTAAAAATAAGCGTTAAAATAATGTAAACTAAAAATCTTTGTGGCATATTTTACCACTAAAAAGTTATTACTCTAATTTATGTACTAAAAATTAATACTGAATTATTTTTTATCATTAAAATACACATGATAATAAATATATCTATATACATAAATACTAAACTTGTTTTGTAGTTATTGAAGAGAAGTTTATAGATTTATATATAATTTAGTTTTTAATATTTAGCATAAATATGGTGAAAATGTTGAGTTTTAAATAAATAAATAATGTTTTAGTGTGATGAATTATATGACATTATATTTAGTTTTTTTTCTCTCAGTTATTATTCATTACATTAAAATTGTGCACGAATTAACGCTAATATTGGAGGACACTTTTTTTTTTTACAATTATGGGCTTTTATAGTGAAAAAAAATTAGTGTGCAGATTTGAGATGCTTTTGGATGAGGTGTAATAATGAACGGATTTACTATTGCCAAATCAATTTTCTACTTCTTCACCAAATTCATCATCAAACAACTGCAACAATGACGACTTATTTAACTATACAAGCATACCT
>BQNB010112289.1:0-22182 GCA_026074375.1 Tanacetum coccineum
ATTGGGCATTTTTATATCATTAGATTTCTGCACCTTTTTAGTAGTTAAAAATCATTTTTCTTTATTTTTCCAATTGAATTTGTATTTTCTAGAAATTAAAATAGGTTTTAGGTAATATCTTTTTCTTAAAAAATTCATAGAAAATAGAAAAATAGTTGGAAAAATTTAATTCTTTTTGTAATAATTTTCTTTTTCATTCTAGTATTTTTGAAAAATAAAAATAGAATTTTAGTAATAATTTTTAGAAAAAGTGTATTTTTAGTAATTCATTTTTCTTTAGAAATTCATAAAAAATTCAAAAATAGTTAAAAAATTCTAATTCTTTTTCCTAAAATTTTCTTTTTAAATTTGTGATTTTTAGGTATAAAATTTGTTAAAAGTAGTGCCTTAGATTTTAAATTTCAGTTTTAGCTCACGTTTTTAATTTTCGTGTATTAAAATTTCGTATTAGTTAATCGATTTTAATTCTTTAATAGTGTCTATAGTTTAATTGTTCTATTATATTCGTAGTGTAATTCAAAATTCAAAAATCCTTTATTCATTCTTGACTTGAATCCGAATTATTCCCGAATCTCAATTCACGACTTCGTTGGGATACGACCCGAGAAGAAATACTTCCCGGTTAAAAATATACGTATTGTATTTTCTTAAGTGAGATTTTATCATTTTATTTTCTCTTGTTTGAGAAGTAAATTGGAAAGAATTATCACGGGATTTATACTATACATATATAAATTTGACTAGTGCTCACATACGAGAATACCAAATTTTGGCGTCGTTGCCGGGGAAGACGTGAACGATTTTTGAGGATATTCGTTGAAGTAGAGTTTTGAAGACCCTTCCTTTTTGGAAGTTACTTTGCTATTTTTGTATATTGCTAAATGACACTTCAGGCCTTGTCCCCAACGACAAAAGGTGTCAGATTATGACAACCTCTGACCCCGCACCAGAACTACAAAATGTTTCTTCCTTCGCAGATACAACAAGTTCCATCAATAACAAGGAGTGATCATCTTTTTGGTCCTTTTGTATAATGAATTCTTTCAATGATGGTACTTCCTCGTGTCAACAAGTCTCTTCTCCACCGATGATTCTGCTCAACAAGACACACAACCTTCAACAATATTCACCCTACAACAGACCCATCAACTTCAACACATGTCAAAATGCTGAAGAAAACAACAATGATCAAGTAGAATTTACCAATCCTTCTGTACCACCGTACAATAAAATTGCTGATTCTTCATCACGCAATAGTTGGTACTTCAAATAAGCATACCTTAATCAACCTAAAGAACCGAATACCGATGGATAAAAGACCCCCTTAACCTTCAAGTTTCGTGGAAAATCCAACTAGCCAAGTGCAAACATGCGACAATCATTGCAACAGATCCTGAAATGTGTATGTTCGCGACTCACCGTGAGTATTGTGTTGAATCCAAAAAACAATAAGGAAAGCAATGTCTAATTCTGCATGGATAGAAAGCAATGCAAGAAGAACTTCATCAATTTGACAGACAACAAGTCAGGAACTCATTGATCAAACCTTTTGGCATGAAACTAAATCAAGCAAATGGTTATGGAAAAACAAAAATGGATGAAGACCAAACTGTAATTCCAACAAGCACAACTTTGTAGCAAATGTTATGCTCAAGAAGAGGTGATTGATTTCGACAGAATCATTTGCTCCAGTTGGCTCGTTTGGAGGCTGCGTTAGGATTTTGTCGATATGCTGCACACAAGTCTTTTCATATCATCAGATGGACGTGAAAACGACATTTTCATATGGTCCATTAAAAGAGGAGGTTATTTGCAACACACCAAGACGGATTTGTTGATCCTGTCATCCAGACAAAGTTACCATATAAGGAAAGCTCTATATGGATGTGAAACAAGAGCTCTGAGAGCCTGGTAAGGATGATCACACAAAATTCCCTGATTTCCAAAGGTTTTACAAAGTCTATCATTGACCTAACCTTATTCACGATAAAATACGGGAGAACATTCTACTTGTGCAGATTTACGTTTATGACATTATTTTTTTTTTGGTTCCCCACAAACCCTAAATTATTCAAAATGTTTTGAAAAAAAGTAATGCAACGTTAATTAGAGATTTCCTTAATGGGGGAAATGAAATTCTTTTTTAGTACTTCAGAATCACCAATCCCCACGGGTATTTTTATAACAATCAGGCCAAGTACACCTTAAGAGATTCTTAAAAAAACATGGTATGGAAAAAAAGGACAAGTTTATTGTACACCAAGGCTACGAAACCGAAATTATAGATGCAGACTTTGAGTTGGTGAACCCGTATACCAAACGACTAACGTAGCAAAATTGGGTCACATTTTACTCCTTACCTCTAGTAGACGCAGAACAAAGTGGGCAATCAGTATGTATTGTGCAAGATATCAAGCAAGACCGACCTGAGAAAACACCACAAATAGAAAAAAGGATCGTTTCGATACTTAGGAGGATACCATTCATATGAGACTTCTGTATTCCGAAGGGTTCTGGCTTTGAACAAACAGCTTTTATTTTCAGATGCATCATGCCGGTTACCGTTGATACTCGCAAAAGCACTCTGAGGAAATACAGTTTCCAGGTGATAACTAGTCAGGCTGGGATGTACAAAGAAGCTCAGACTGTAACTGCAGTGTCATCGCAGAGGCAGAATATGTTGCGTTATCTGCAAGATGTGCTCAGTAATGTGGATGCGACACAGCATCAGAATTATGGCTCAAATACACCAAAATACCGTAGTACAGTGATTCTCAGTCAACCATAGCAGATATCATGCAACCCCGAGCACACTCTCGTACCAAGCACATCCATACTAGGATCATTTTCACCAAAGAAGCAGGTTGAAAACAATATAATTAGAATTGGTACTTGTCAGAACTGAATAACAATTGGCTGATATGTTTACTAAAGCCCGTCCCGAAGAAAGTTTTCAGTATCTCGTCAGACGAATGGTAGAGATGTTGACTCCAGCAGAACTGGAGGTATCTAACAAAAAGAATCTGCTTGATACTATCCTCTAACATCAACATGAACATAATTTTGAAAAAAAAATACAAAAAATAAAATTTAAAAAAAGAAAAATACCAAAATATAAAATTTAAAAGAAAATACAAAATCAAAAAATCATAAAATGTTTCAAAAAAAAAATAATCTTCTCGACATGTCTCTTGGAATCGATAACATTTACGTACCTAGAAATGTTTGATTTAAAATCGACACGGGCGTGTAAATGAAGTTCGAACACATGATTTTCAAATGTTTTCAAAACATGTCATATCTCATTTTTCTAAACTGTCTTAAGTGCAAATATCAGTACGTAACCCGGATTCAAATAAAGGAAAGTTTAACTATAAAGATACCATATCCTAAACAACAGAAATTCAACGTTTCTCGGTCGTTGAGCAGTTCTACTAGACATTCAAATTTTTAAGCTCAAGAAAAAAGATAGTCTTACCCATAATGGCGCTTACGTCCTTAGAGTTGGAGAGATAAGTTCCCTTACTAACATGATGTTTTTCAAAATGGTTGAACACAATTTTTCAGGGGGGGGGAATTTCTCACATGACAATTCATAATCTTCAAAATTGTGTGTATCAACACAACAAAACCACTTTCACGGGGGAGTTTTTCACAGAAAAACAAAGTTTAATGTGATTTAGGGATACTCATCTCACACCATTCTTATGTTATACAAACCATTACCTAAAAAATGGTGAGCACAATTTTTCAAGAATTCTTCAATGACAATTCATAATCTTTCAAAATTGTGTGCTCAACAATGCTAACCCTCAAATTTATATTCATTTTACAACTTGGTATCATGTTTTTTGGTGTCAAACATATGTAAAATTGAGGGGGAGCAAGTTAATGTTCCATATAATTCATGCTGATAATATTTTTTCTCCCCACAGTATTTTCATGACAAATTTTAATAACAAGGTATTTCAAAAACTAAGTGAATTAGTATTTAAAATAAGGGGAGAAATGTAATTAAAATGTGATCTTGAAAATAATAAATGATCTAATCGACTCAAAGTGCTTGATACTCTTCGGAAAAAGGTTTTATGGTTACGATCTCATACCCTACAACATCTTATTTCATGACGATTCTGAAGTCATAAGGTGGTAAGGTTAGGAAATAGTCCTATGATCCAACCAGAACCGGAGGGATCTACCCAAGGACACTCCATAGTTAGAAATAGCAGTCCTTAGGTATGATTGGAGATGAATGAGTTTAAGGGAATAATGCCGACTAAGATTGAGCTAACACTGGAACAATCACAACAAGGTGTTAGTAATGACGTCTTGGTAAGCATTAAAGGGGTTGAAGAATGAAAAAGAAATGTATGGATAAAGGGTGTAAAGAAAGAAGCCCTCCCTACACCTTAGGCAGAAACCGGGTCAATACATAATCTATCGGTTTTCACAAAGATGAATTCTGATATTGAAGACGACATCATGGACCCAGTGATGCAATGCACAACCCTCCCCAGCCATTCGAGTTTCTCTCAACAGAAACTTGTCTCATTTGTCACGGAGATACACACGACTTCTATTGACTTTCTCACTCCGAGTTAGTTAATATTGAATAGGTGGCAGTCTGCTCCAGCCTCCGATTACTAAAACCAAAATGCACTAATCGAGTCTAGAGCCAAGAGATCAATAAAATAAATCTCATTAGGACACATTCCATTACAAACACTTGTTGAACATCAATAAGTTCACAAGCTGTTAACAAGAGTCCTACGCATTATCCTTGTGATTTTGCCAGAACATCCGAGTGATACTTAAGGTATTCACAGTGAAGATGGAAATCCTGCTTGAGCCAACATCAAACAAGCTCTTGGTAGGTGACTTGCGCGATTCTATATGAATCAAACTTGTGTCAATTGGAAAGAAACGATGGTGCGATTCTATGTGAATCAAACTTGTTCCAGTAAATGAATTGACGACTTAATCAGAAAGATAGTAACTATCTGATTCACTCTTACCGTGTTGTCTGCTTTGAGACGTTCTGGTAATGAGAACTAGCAAGCATGGTAAATCTAATACATCTATGTTAGAAGATCCTACGCTTTGAGCTGGAAACCCTATCAAGGAGATTCTTTGAATCTACCTGATCACAGGTACAGTATTTATACTATAAAACGGTCCTATGGAACCGGAGGTTAATCTAACCAAATCTGGACGAATGATAAAGCCATATTCGTCCAAACGCTTTATTGCTAACTGTTTTATTTTAGGATTCATATAAAGATAGAGATGGAGATGGAGATGTCTCATTCCAGCTGAATTCGGATTCATTACCACATGTTCATGCTCAAACTACAAAGACATACTATAAGCATCAAGATTTAAGAATCAAGAAAGCTTAAGTATTAAAGACAAAGACTTCCGCAAACTCTGATAAACAAGATCTTCCTTTAAGATATCAAGTCTATCAAGGGAGATTATTAGAGAGCTTTCAAGAAGATGCAAAGTATGAGCATGTTGGTCATGACACAAGATCGCAAGGTGGCAAAGACGATCAAGACTAAAGGAAAAAGATTTAAAGATCTCGGACATAAAGACGAAGTCAAAAGACAATGACAAAGGCTCAAGATCAAAGATCATAAAGCATGAAGGAACAAGCCTACAACAAGATAAA
This sequence comes from Tanacetum coccineum, assembly GCA_026074375.1. Taxonomy (NCBI): domain Eukaryota; kingdom Viridiplantae; phylum Streptophyta; class Magnoliopsida; order Asterales; family Asteraceae; genus Tanacetum; species Tanacetum coccineum. Next base: position 5,672 of record BQNB010112289.1, read on the forward strand.
GACCAAGACAAAGACAAGAGCTTAACGACAAAAGCAATCTCATTGATCTCATGAAGGAGTGTCACAATGAACTCACTTCGGGGGAGATTGTTAGCCTCAAAAATATTGAGTCGAACCAGAAGTTCGTTCATTAGGAATATTAGGTCTCGGTCATTTATATATTAATGTTGTAATAGGCTAGAACGGGAATCGGGCTCATTTAATGTAATCTAACCGGTCACGTGTTATGGGCTAAAGCCCAAAGTAATTCCAAGTAATCTCGAGCTCGGCCCAAAGAAAGCCCATAGGCATGAATGCCTCATGGTGCAAGTATAAATACCCCTCTCCAAGTGTGGAGAGGGTGTTGGTTCTCTTTGTATTTTCACATAGTAAATCAACCATCTATTTTCTCTCTACTTTCTCTCTCTTGTTTCTCTCTCTAAAATTCTTTCATTATCTTGTTTCTATTTTTCTTATTCAAGTATGAAGTGAAGGTGATTATTGGGTTCTGACAGATATGTTCCTTTAACTTACAAATTGTAGTGTCTTTAGCTTGTAGTTGAGCTTTCAAATCATTAATTTCAAAATATTTTAGAATTTTAAGAGCATTTTGATTATTACTATATGAATCCTTTTGAAAATTTCTTGATTAAGTTGCATTGTTAACTCAAGAGAAATGCAATGTTTTTCAAGTTGTGAGTAACTTTTCAAAAGATCATTATACACATTTTGTGATTTCAAAAGCTCAGCCTCAAGATCCAAACACTTCACACAAGATTGACTACTTTGCAATTCCACATTCACATCATCAAAAACAGCAGTAGAATTCATCACACATATCAAAACATCTTGAGACATGATTTTTGTAAGAGTCAATCATTTTTAAGAAAAAGTTCTTTCTTATGAATTTTAAAACACTGTTTATCTACAAAATGCTGTTGAACAACAGCTTTTATCTGGTTAAAAATTGTGTGTACTTTCGTTACCTCATTTAAAAGATCTTTGTCAAAAACATTGAATATGTCTTTTAAGGTCTTTAAAAATGGAATAATTTATTTTAGAAAAACAGCTTTAGTATGTTCAAACCCCTATTCCCCTTCTGTTATAGCATCAGGTGTAATTCGCTTTTTCACCATAGTGTCAAATTGTCCAAGATGGTATTTAAGCTTTTTAAGGCTTGTATTAACTAGGCTTACCTTAGCAAGTTCCCGAGGAGCCTTAATTTTGACAGGTGACAAAGCATATTGGTCAGTCTGAGGGTGTAAAGTTTGTAACCAGAATACGTGTTCATCAGACAATTCTTGTTGTGGAACAAAACATTTACCAAAATCTTTAGATAATCAATTTGACTCAACATAATTAATTAGAGTTGTATTAACTTTCTTTTCTTTTGACATTGGGTCGTTTTGTTTTGCAAGCATTTTGGATCGACTTACTTCTTCCAAAATCAATGTCTCTTCATCATCAATCATAGGACTGGCAGCATGTTGACTAGATATAACACTACCATCATACAAGGTCGGCTTAATCCGCTGAGCTTTCTTGAGATAAAACAGATTTTGATAACCAGGAGCTTGTTTGTGAGTGTCATCATAAAAAACTTTTGGCTTTGTTAACATTTGCACTGTTTGAGCAGATTGACCCAATTTGTAAACAATATTATCCAGTTCCTTAATCTTCTTTTCTAAATTAATTTTTATCCATATATTTACTTTCCTTTTCTTTGGATTCGTTTATGAAAACAGTAAATGTTTGCAATAAAGATTCCTTTTCTTTGATTTGATTTAAAAGATTTTGTTCAATAAATTTCTGCTTAAGTGCAAGCTTTTCCTTAATCATATCATCCATTTGAGAATTAATTATTTTTTCACGTGTGCTTAAATCAATATTAAGACGTTGTTCAAAAGTTTTGACTCGTTCTGTATATCTCTCAAGCTCAGCGGTTAAGGATTCATTATTCTTTTCCTGATTAGCCTTTTCCTAATTATTTACATGATTAATCATTTGTTCTGACATTTGTTCAATCATAGATAAAATCATTGAATCTTTTTGTCCATAAAAATCAGTATCTTGAACAGCTGCCTGTTGTGTTTCTTGCAAATATTGAGAGTACGGAATGATATTACTATCACTTGTTATCACATTATCTTTAAAATCAGCAACTGGTGTTTGTTCAAAACCCTGCATTGCATGCACACTTTGATTATCCATATCAGTATGATAGGGTTCAATATGAGGTACCTCTAAGATAACGTCTGAACCACAATTGGAAAGATTAGCCATCAGAACTGCCTTTGCATTAGTGACATTATCACAGTCAAAATCATAAGTATCAAGATCCTCAGTCTGGAAAGCGGCAGTGTTTAGAATGATTGTCTGAGCAGCTTGACCTTCTAGAATGCATGGATCTGCAAGAAATGCTAGTTGTTCTTCATCCAAAATTTGTTCAGCTTCCTGTACTTTAGCTAACATCGCCTTTTCCTTAAACCATGCAGCATTCCTAGGCCTCTTCGGCTGAGTGCATTGCCTAGACATGTGACCTTCACCTTGACAATTATAACATTTAACCACCTTTGCCTGCCCTCTTGCATTATTTCCCCCCAAAATAGTGGCATTACCCTTATATCCAGTATTAGCATAACTTTGTCCTTGCCTCCCTTGAACTTATTGCACAGTAACCCTGCCGTCTTGAATGGTGGCTTAGTTTCTCAAATTAGAGGAAGTTCTAAGTTAATTGTTGGTTAAAAGGAACCTTGAAGAAGCTACAGCTGTGAGAAATGCCGTTGCCTTATTGAGACAGGCAATTGGATCATCTCCTTGATTAAACACAGGAACAGCAAGACCCAAGTCCATTTGAGGGAACTCAGTCAATGGTTGTGTTAAGGATAAAGGTGTGTTGTAAGCAATTTGTAAAATTGGTGGAACATATGAGGTTTGATGAGACTGATATTGTTGTGATGGTAGAATGGATGAATGACTGATTTATAGTTGTGATGGGTGAGGTGGTGGATACATTGGTGGGTATGATTGAGGAGAGTAAACTTGTGGAATCATGGTATTTGTTTGTTGAGGAAACGGTGTGGTGTTGTATTAAGAGTGGTAGTTGTTAAGTTGAGACGGTGACTTATTGTAGTTAGCAACAAATGCAAAAGGATCTTCGTATCGTTCACGCATCAAGCGAGTTTCATTTGCATGTACATGTTGTTTGAGATATGAGTACAATTGATCGTAGTTTGTAGTATGCAAATCTCTAGCTAACTTCACATCCGTCACGAACTTGCTCCATTTTGGTGGTACATTATTCAGAAACTTTGTATTCACTTGGACTTGTCTCATTGACATATTGATAACATTCATGTTATTGATTAGTTGAGCAAATCTCCCATAGTACTGATACAGTGTTTCACTCTTAACAAATGAAAACTTATCAAATTCGTCATATAATTTGCATTCCTTCTCTTGTAATGAAAATTTCATGCCTTGCGTAAGAAGCTTAACTCTATCCTATATCTCTTTGGCAACTTTGTGATGATTCACTATGTCATACACATCTGGTGGAAGACCTTGAAGAACGATATTTGTAGCTTTTAGATCACAATCAGCTTGGAGTTTATCTACAACAGAAAGTTCTTCATACTTTTTTGTCCTAGTAGTGCCATCCTCTTCAACAACAGTTGGCCAAACAAGTGGACCATTTTGAAGTAAGTTAAGAATCATTCTCTTGTTCTCCCGATTCTCTATGTACAATTCCATACGACTCTTCCATGAGTCATATAAACGGTTGTCCGTACCGGCAATGATCATGAATTCTGTTAGAGTTGTCATTTGGTATTGATTGATTCAGTGAGAATAGATAACTTTTTGATCGTTCAGTGATTAGAGGTTGTTGTGTTAAATTGTTGATGTTTTAAGTGATTGAGTCTTAATATTACACGAGATTTTACAATTCTTGATAAAATCGAGAAAATAATTGAATACGTATTTTACAAATCACAGAAAAACCATATAAATCTCCAAGGCAATATGGTATAAATCTCCCAAGGTAAGTGTATAAATAACCCAAGTGTAATGTATAAATCACCTTAAGAAAAACTGTATAAATCGCCTAAAGATAGTTGTATAAATCGCCGTATACACATGGTATAAATCGTCGGTATAAATCGCCGGTATACACACGGTATAAATTGCCCAAGTTTTGACACGTATAAATTGCTGACTTTAAACTCGTATAAATCGCCGGATACACAAACGTATAAATCGCCGGATCTAAAAATGTATAAATCGCTGAATACAATCACGTATAAATCGCCGGATTCACACACGTATAAATCGCCGTACTCAATAACGTATAAATCGCCGTGTTCAACACGTATAAATTGCCAGATTCAAACAATGTGTATAAAAAGTCGTCTTTAAAAAACTTCAAATCACTTAAAGATACAATTTTTGACGTTTTTACTTGATTTTACTTGTACTTCTTGCTATTCTAAGACTAGGAAAAACTTAAAAACACAAACTTTATGGTTTTTAACATAAAAAATTTGAAATCGAGATTCTTGTACCCAAAACCCTTTTCGAACCAAAAACAACAAAAAGTTGAAGATTTTTGATTTTTCTAAAGATTTTCTTATACAGCTAACCTATACTAAGATAAACAAAGAAGAAAGTTTATAGCTTTATGGTTTTTAAACCCACAAAAGATGAAAATCTCTTGTATAGGTTTGAACCAAACGCATGCCTAATACAAGTAAGAAAAACGCACACAAAACCTAGCTAAACCACCCCCATGGCTCTTGATACCAATTGTAGAATATATGATATATTTAATCTCACAATTAAATGTTAAGAAAAACTAGAGAGAGAAAGTAGAAGGGATGAACACTTTAAAGAGAGAAAGGAAAAGAGCAATATTATATTAGAATGAATGAAAGTGAACAACCAACCCTCTCCAAGAGGTGGAGAGGGGTACTTATACCTCACTAAGGCTGGCCACTTATTAGGCCTTATAGGCTTTACATGGGTTTTGGCCCGTTTACCTTATCAAGGTTCCAAAAACTATACTACGAGCCTATCTTATGATATTATGGAAGTGACTGATACTTTTTGTATTCCTAACACGTGGGTTATACTTTGACCCGTGTGTTTCCTTCTAATAACCAGTAATCTCAGTCTTATAAGATTAAAGCTTTCGAAACACATCAGAAGCTTTCTAGGATACGCTGGTTTCTACCAAAGATTCATTAAAGATTTCTCAAAAATCGCCCGTCCTCTCACCAAGTTGCATGAAAAAGATACTTCATTCGAATTCAATGACAAGTGCCACAATGTATTCAAGTTATTAAAAGAAAAGCTCACATGTGCGCTCTTATGATCGTAAGCCCAAACTGGAATCTTCCGTTTGAACTCGTTTTTAAAGCAAGTGATTTCGCAGTTGGAGCAATCTTAGGTCAAAAATATGGTAAAAACTTTCACCCGATATACTTTACAAGCAAAACTCTCAACGCAGCTCAGCAGAACTATACAATCACTGAAAAAGAACTTATGATTGTAGTCTTTGCTTTTAATAAATTTCGATCCTATCTAGTATTATCAAAGACGATCGTACACACTGATCACTCAGCTCTCATGCACCTATTCAAGAAACAATATGCTAAACCACGCCGTATCCGTTGAATACTGATCTTACAAGAATTTGATATCGAAATTAAAGACAGAAAAGGTACAGAAAATGTTGCCGCTGACCGCTTATCTCCGATTAAAAATGATGAAACAAGTGATGACAGTGAAGTCGATGATAACTTTCCTGGAGAAGCTCTCATAGAAATAAACACTAGAGACGAATCATGGTTCGCAGACTTGCAAACTATTTGGTAAGTGATATCATACCTAAAGGAATGACGTACCAGCAAAAGAACAAATTTTTATCCAACCTCAAACACTACATCTGGGAGGGACCCTACCTCTTCAAAGTATGTTCTAATGGTATGATCAGAAGCTGTGTCTCTGGACTAGAAACCCAAACCATTTTAGATCAATGTCACCACAGACCTACCGGTAGACATTATGGACCAAACACAACAGCTAAAAAAGTCTTAGACTCAGGTTTCTACAAGCCGACCATCATCAAAGAAGCTCATACTCAAGTTCGCCTTTGCGACTCATGTCAAAAGACATGAAATATTTCAAAACGTGATGAGATGCCATAAACAGCATTCAAGTATGCGAAATTTTCGACATATTGGGTATCAATTTTATGGGACCCTTTCCGAAATCATACAAATTCGATACATTTTAGTCGTTGTTGACTATGTATCTAAATGGGCCGAAGCACATGCTCTATCAATAAATGATGCCAGAGTTGTTATTACTTTTCTGAATAAACTATTATGCCGTTTCGGAATGCCTAAAGCTCTCATAAGCGACCGAGGAACTCATTTCTGCAACAAGATAATGGAAAAAACCATGAAAAGATATGGAGTTAACCACCGATTCTTTACATCGTATCACCCTCAAACAAGTGGCCAAGTTGAAAACACAAACAAAGCTCTTAAAAGAATTCTTAAAAAACTGTTAAAGACACTCCCGCTATCTGGTCAAGAAACCTTGATGATGCTCTGTGGGCTTTTCGTACATCTTACAAAACACCAATCAAAACAACACCATACAAGCTCATATATGGTAAAAATTGCCACCTACCATTTGAAATAGAACACCGTACATACTGGGCCCTAAAAAAACTTTAACCCAGATCTCATTGCTGCTGGTGAGAAGCGCATGTTTCAATTGCACGAGTTAGACGAACTCCGACATAAAGCCTATTGAAAACTCTCGTCTATACAAGGAAAGAACCAAAGTCTGACATGATAGGAAACTCAAGATGAGAAAAGAATTCAAGAACGAAAACTAAGTGTTGCTCTTTCATTCAAAATATAAATTCAAACAGCCAAAGCTCAGATCTCGCTGGCTAGGACCATACGTAGTGAAACATCAATATCCATCCGAATATGTTGAACTATATGGAAAAGATGGAAAAACGTTTATTGTTAACGGCCATCGACACAATCTATATCATGAAGAAGAATATTATAATGACCAAAGAGAAGCAGTCACTCCCTTCTGTCTGAAAGAATGAACTCCAGAAGCATGAGTCTAGTTAACGAATCTCTTAAAAACTAAGCGCTTTTCGAGAGGCAACCCGTGCTTTACTTAAGTGTAGAAGAGTCTCTTCTCACTCATCTCCTCTTTATTTTCTAAAAAAACAAAAATATTTTCTTTCTGTGTGCTTTTGTGTGTTTAGTTTTATGCAGGTAATATAGCTTAAATCTGGAAAATTATAGAGTATGCTCAAGGATAGCTCTTTCGCAGCTACATTTCTCTATGTCCCAGGAAGTACCGTTTTCCCTTAATTTTACTTATTTTCTAGTTATCAGTTATCACATTTAGGGCAATGTTCAACTTAAGTGTGGAGGGGAGCCAAATAAGAAAATTTAATCATATCCCTCTATGTTTCCTCCATGTTTGCCCTGCAAAAATTTTTACAACTTAAATTTTTCTTTAAAAATGTATATGCTTTTCTTTATAAAATATGCTCTTAGTAAGGCAAGTCCAACCGGATTGACACTATAACTAGCACAAACCAGTCCACTAAATTGTTAGTTTAAACCTAAAATATTCGGGTACCCACCTTGGTACCTAAGATAATTGATGCCTTTAGCTTGTTCGAGTTAAGGTTTAAATGCAATTGCAAGTGTCTCATCCGTTGTTACATCTGTGTATTTGTAATTTGTCGCCTTTTCTGGAGCAATGGTATTGGTTGAAAATTATATTTGAGTGAGCTAGTAATTTAGTAGCTCTAGAACTTGTGCTTGATCATCATTTACTAGACCTAAGTAAAGATTTATATCATATGTTTTGAGGTGAAATAAAATCCCGCAAGCTCCTGTATCTGCAGCACTCCCTATTAGTGCTATTCCACTAAGGAAATCAAAGTTAAAAGAAAGAAATTATGTGCCAAGCCTTATTTATAGTATAAAAAAGAGAAAAATAAAAGTTTAAAGTTCAAGGCTTAAGTTTCAGCACAAGAGATCAGTATTTGCTATTCACCATCATCAGTATCAAGTTCTGCTCCATCGATCATGTTTATGTGTCATGCACAAGCCTATGGTGGCTATCTAGATTATGTCTGCGCATTTGAGTGTCTTCATAATTATAAACCCTATCTGAGTGGCTTGAGTGAATTAAATCAAACACATTCCTTTGTGAGGTGCTTTATTATGTGTCTATGCCTGAAAAGTTATCTAAACCAATAAATACTTGTTAAAACCCAAATTTTCTCCACGTCATGATAAATGATCTTGTTTGTCTCACTTTTAATTGCTTGAGGACAAGCAACAGCTAAGTGTGGAGGGATTTGATAACATTTAAATTATACATGTTTTAGCGGCGTTATTTGTATATATTTTATCATTTTTCGTGAACTTTTGATACTTAATAGCATAAATTATGTGCAGGTTCACTTGAAATCATCCCGAGCTCAAAAGGAACAAAGTTCAAGTGTTTACAAGTGATTGAAAAGCAAAATAGAAGAAAAGGAAAAATCCCAAGGCTAAAAAAGACTCAAGTACGCCGCAATTACCTTTTGTGCGCCGCACTTCCCATCGAGTCCAAGAATTAAAGTCAATTGAATGAAGATTGCATTTAATTACCAAGTACGCTGCACAATAATTCTAGTGCGTCGCACTTCCTATCATAACTATGAAGAATAATAAATGGAATTAAATACTCCTCGCATTTACACCTTAAGTGCGCCGCACAATCTTTCTTGTGCACCGCACTTCGACCCAAAATCAGACTATAAATAGCGACAAATTTTCTCTCCAAAACAATTCATCCTACACACAAATCATTCTATATATCTCCAATTCACTCCTTCAATCATTCCATCATCATTCCAAACCTCTCATCTATAAACACCACAAACACTTGTAGATTGAAGATCAAACAACGAAGAAGGATATCATAATATTTAGTAGAATAAAGGTTGTACTATGATTCTATACTTGTTACTGGTAGAATTTTGATCCATATTCTTACCCGGACATAGTATGTGTCTTGTTTATCTATATGCTTTTGTTATGAACTTCATAGCTGTGAGAGGCTAAATCTCTTATGACTACTCGGTGAAAAATATAATGAATAAGCGTTTGGTATAACTATGATCTTGTTAATCTTAAGCTTATGTTATAATCCTATCGTGTCTAATCTTATTTTATATACTCACACCGGTATAGGTCGAAAGACCCGTTGCGAGCTATATAGTTTTAAAGATTTGTCTATGATCTTTATCGTCTGTGACGAGAAATCTACTTACGTTATTTGATAAACAAAAAAGATTTGATATAATAGTAACTAGATTATTTGAGTGACACACTTGATCGAGTTAACTAAACATAAGTCTTAAGTTAAACAAGTGAATTTGTGAAAACATTTTCTGACGAGAAAACACTTTTTTATAAATTCAAGTACTAAGGTTGAGATCGTAACCCTTACCATTGCTTATGAATTATATGAAATTATCCGAGTAGTCATTATTCTCATTATTAAATTCAGTTTAGTTTATTTTAAAACTGTTAAAGTTTATTTTTTAGCTGATTATTCGACACTATGCCAATCCCTGTGGACGACCTGGTCTTACCTAAAAAGATTGTACTACATACGTGGGTTATATTTTTACCCGTGTGTTTCCATCTAATAACCAGTAATCTCAGTCTTATAAATTTAAAGCTTTTGAAACACATTAAGGCGAATACCTGAGTCATGAGTTTGTTAATCATATGGAAAGTTGCGGTATTGTATCCCAACTTACTCTACCTTATACACCATAATATAACGGGGTGTCTGAGAGGAGGAATCGAACTTTACTTGTAGTGGTTTGATCCATGATGAATCTGACAACTTTGCCAAAATCCTTTTGGGGATATGCTCTCGAGTCTGCAGCTCGCATTCTCAATATGGTTCCAACCAAGAAGGTTGAAAGGATGCCTTATGAAATATGGCATGGGAAAGCTCCCAAGTTGTCCTACTTAGGGGTTTGGGGTTATGAGGCACTCATAAAACGAGATGCGCCTGACAAACATGATTCCAGATCCATTAAGTGTATCTTCGTAGGATACCCAAAGGAAACGATGGGTTACTACTTCTACTATCCACTTGAGAACAAGATTTTTGTTGCTCAAAATGCCGAGTTATTTGAGAATAATCTCATGGTACAAGAAGCGAGTGGGAGTCATGGACTTCTCAAAGCGAGTGGGAGTGACGTGGGACTTGAATTAATTCAAGAAGATGATACACAACCTTCTGAAAATACTAGTGAAATACATGATGAGGTCGTGCCCACTAAGGTCAAGCCCCAAAATGTTAAAATTCCTATTCGTAGATCCACAAGGATACCTCAAGCACTAGATAGATATGGTTTCTATGTTGATGTTGAGGAATATGAATTAGGTGATCTTAATGAACCACCTAATTATAAGGTTGCATTATCAGATCCTGAATCTGACAAATGGCTTGAAGCTATGGATACGAAAATGCAATTAATGAAAGATAACCAAGTCTGGGTTTTGGTTGATCTTCCTCCTAATGGTCAAACTGTTTGGAGTAAATGACTTTTCAAGAAAAAAACTTATATGGGTGACAATGTACACACCTTTAAAGCTCGTTTGGTAGCAAAAAGCTATACCCAAACCTACGGTGTATATTATGGGGAAACTTTCTCTCCTGTTGCAGACATTTGAGCTATAAGGATTCTTTTAGCCATAGCCGCGTTCTATGACTATGAGATTTGGCAGATGGATGTCAAAACTGCCTTTTTGAATGGTCAACTAAGCGAGGACGTATATATGATGCAACCTGAGGGGTTTATGGATCCAAATCATCCGAACAAAGTATGCAAACTTCAACGTTCTATCTATGGATTGAAGCAAGAATCTAGAAGTTGGAATAAGAGATTTGATGTAGAAATCAAGAAGATTGGTTTTACTCAAAATCCTGATGACCCATGTGTTTATCTCAAAGCTAGTGGGAGTAATGCTGCATTCATAGTCTTGTATGTCGATGACATATTAATCATGGGAAATAACGTTACAATGCTGCAAGAAGTTAAATCTTGGCTTTGTAAGTGTTTTTCTAGGACTTAAGAGAAGCAGCATACATCCTTGGAATCAAGATCATACGTAGTTAGATCTAAGTGGTTGATTGCTCTTAGTCAAAGTGCTTATTTGGAGAAAATCCTAAAGAAATTTAGGATCGAAAAATCCAAGAAGGGGTATACTCTAATGTCTAGAAGCATGACTATAGAAAGTCCCAAGGTGCTCAAACACCTAATGAGGTACAACATATGTAGAGAGTTCCTTATGCTTTGGCTATAGGTTTGATTATTTATGTCGTGAGATGCACTAGACCTGATGTTACCTTTGCGCAAAATTTATGTAGTCTATTTCATTAAAAACCTGGTGAGATTCACTGGACTGCTGTTAAAACTATTCTTAAGTATTTAAGGAATACTAAAGACATGGTTCTTGTTTATGGGGCAAAACCTGAAACTAAGCTAAAACTATCTTGTTATGCTGATGCTAGTTTTCAAACTAATAAGGAAGATACCAAATCCCAAACAGGGTATATGTTCGCACTTAATGGTAGAGTCGTAGACTAAAAGAGTGTCAAGCAAATCACTAGTTCTATGTCTTCTATAGAAGCCAAGTACATTGTTGCTGCTGAAGCATCGATGGAAGATGTCTGGATGAGGAAATTTATTGATGGACTTGGAGGTGTCGTGCCATCAAATAAAAGACCTATAGAGATGCTATGTGACAATAAACCTGCAATAGCAATCGCCAATGATCCCAGAATCTTGAAGGGAGCCAAACATTTTCAAAGGAAATATCACTACAGTCATGAAGTAATTCAAGAATGTGAAATTGTCCTTAAGAAAGTTCACACAGATGACAACGTAGCTGATTCATTTACAAATCCAATGCCATACAATAAGCATTATGAGCATGCTATGGCGATTGGAATTTGTCCTTCTAGTAGTCTCATGTAAATCTGTAATATGTTAGTATTTGTATAATGGGATGTTAAACAATTGTTATTTATTTTCAATGAATTAATATACATGGTATCTTGTTTTCATTTATAATAATTGTGTCCTATATTTGCATGTTTAAAATCCATGAATGACTTGTTGCATTCTAAAGCTATATCCATTACCAGTTAATGATATAAGAGTATTGTTAAGATAAGGTAAATGTGAGTGTTTGGTTGTATTCTAGAGAATATGTAGAGATGATTATGCCAACTTCACATGTTATTCAATGAGGTTGAATATTGGATACCCCAACTGTGTTAATCACTTTATGGATCAACGTCATTGGGTGCACTACACAGATGGTGAAAATAATGTTTATCCTTAGACTTAAGATGCAAGTAGGTTTTGCATGGATGGATAGCATTTCTTGACTTTAGTCTACAACTACGCTGTCAAAAGGTAGTCATAAAGACTAATTTCAAAGATGTTTTGAAGTGCATGACAGCCACTTGTAGTCAAAATAGAATTTGTTCCTCCATGTGTTTGGGAGTAAGATACTTGTTGGGCCATTTGTTGGGTTGATCAAATATTTACATGGTCGTGCCCAAAGTGTAGTTAAGATTATTCTTTTTACATTTGGTGATCTAGATCAATACAGATGCGAGAAACAGAATCGTTAAACTATGGAATGACAATTGATCCATATCTATATTTAACATTGTATCTGAAACAAAGGGATACGACTGACTTAAACCATTGAAGGCTGAGTTGTTTACCAAAACTACATAATCGGGTATTTCTGGGAGCATTGATAATGTTGCCAGACTATTCATCAATGTTAGTATGTTATATTATAAGACAGAGACATCTGCAAGTGGGAGCTGTTGGTTTGTGCTCATGTCATACGGATATTTATAAAGCTGGAAATACATGAGCCTACAGGATCCCACACGTTTACACTTAGATATCATTCTATTAATGTTTTTAATAATATATTTGTATATTTATTATTTACATTAATATATGATCCGACGATAGAACACTAACGGACGTTAATTACTTCGTTATGAATAATTAACTATAAGGCTTTTAATTCATGGGTAATTAAATGTAATTATCCATAAATAGTGGAAAATCAAAAAGTTAACACCAAAGGGGTGTTTCCCCTTGGTTCGGTCGGCCTAAGCCCAAGGAAGGTTGGGTTGGGTTTTTGAGATAGCTTTTTCTCCAAGCTAGATATTTTAGGTAAACCCTAATTCTTCTAGTATAAATAAGGGATCACCAGCTCATAATTCTCATCCCTCTTCTCTCTTCTCTTCCTCTTGGTCGAACAAAACAAAACACCCTCTAGGGGTTTTTTTGTTGTTGATTACATCTAGTGCTCTATTGTTCGTTGGTTCAAGAACTAGCATTCGGGTGATATTGTTTGACATGTAGTGTGGATACACGTAGAGGTTACTTATTTTAGGAACTTGATGTAGTGTTTGGTTCACGCGATATTACACACGTGCATGTACTCGAAGACGTCTCCTGTACGTCACTAGCTTGGTTGCTAAAGGTATCTTTTCCTTTATGGTTTTTTATGTTAATCATAAGATGCTATATGTGATTTAATTCCGCTACGTAGCTCGTAAAATATTAGAGTAATATTAAGGTTATTTAGATGAGTAGTTCCAACATGATTAGCCTTATGGTATACTTCACAAGGTATATAATGATCAACATTATTCAGATCAAGAGATTCTTATGACATTTTTAACACTTGATTATCAGGATGACCTAGTCCATTATAACAAACTTCTTTAGACACGTGACAAACAAAAAATGTACTATGATTATTACTAGTAGTTTGATTATCATTAATATCAAAAATATATAAACCACCATACTTACTAATAGTCCCGTGAACTCTCTATCCTTTCTCAATCCTTAATATAACACATAGTCTTGTCAAAACCAACACTCGTTTTGCTATCTTTAATAAATTTGTGAACAGAAAAATAAACTAACACAGTATTCAGGCACAACCAATACATCAAACAATACCACATCATTATTAAGTTTAAGATCGCCCACATGAGTTCTTTTTGTTAAACTTGTGGAAATCGTAGAGGGGGTGATTACATTTTCCTTTTAAAAACTTAAATTATTTCGTATCAAATTACCGATCAAGCGTGATATAATATGAAGAGTGCTCATATTAGTTCTATACCAACTATACATGTTTTATCCAATCATATCACAACAATACAAACCAAAACACAATGTTCACATCAATCCATGACACAAACATGATCAAAACTATATAAGAAACACATCACGCAATTATCTATATAATGCAAGTATAAATGAAAAGCGATAAATGCGAGTATAAATGTAAAGAGATAAGTAAAGAGAAATGCAAACTGGACATGATGATTTATAGTGGTTCGGTCATGAAGCTCCTTTTCGCCCTACTCCACTCCCCGAGTATCCAACTCGAGAGTTGCTTCACTAGTCAACAAGCTCCCTTTAGGCAGAGAAAACCATACACAAGTAGCTTACACCAATTTTTGACACTAAGCCAAATGTCGATTCCTAATCTTAGCTAGAACCAATCTACCACACGCTTGTATTTTAAGGCCTAAAATACTAACCACCCTTACGAGTATTTACCTCACCTAAATACTATCATGATCAACCCGATCCAACTATTACACACGATTACCCTTACAAGTATTTACATCACCTAAATACTATCACGATCAACCCGGTCTAACTATTACACATGATTACAAAAGATATGAATAAATTTCGTCAGTTTTGTTACGATTTCGTCCGTTTTGTTATGATTTCGTCAGTTTTGTTATGATTTCGTCCGGTTGTTTTTTGATTTCGTCCGTTTTTTTTGATTTCGTCAGTTTTGTTACGATTTCGTCCGTTTTGTTATGATTTCGTCAGTTTTGTTATGATTTCGTCCGGTTGTTTTTTGATTTCGTCCGTTTTTTACGATTTCGTACGTTTTTTACGATTTCGTCAGTTTTTTTACGATTTCGTCAGTTTTTACGATTTCGTCTGTTTTTTTACAATTTCGTCAGTTTTTTAACGTTATCGTCCGTTTTTTTTGATTTCGTCAGTTTTGTTACGATTTCGTCCGTTTTGTTATGATTTCGTCAGTTTTTTAACGTTATCGTCCGTTTTTTTTGATTTCGTCAGTTTTGTTACGATTTCGTCTGTTTTTTTACGATTTCGTCCGTTTTCATACGATTTCGTCCGTTTTTTACGATTTCGTCAGTTTTTTTACGATTTCGTCAGTTTTGTTACGATTTCGTCCGTTTTGTTACGATTTCGTCAGTTTTGTTACGATTTCGTCCGTTTTTTTCGATTTCGTCAGTTTTGTTACGATTTCGTCCGGTTTTTTTCGATTTCGTCTGTTTTTTTACGATTTCGTACGCTTTTTACGATTTCGTCAGTTTTGTTACGTTTTCGTCCGTTTTTTTACGATTTCGCTTTTTTTTACGATTTCGCTTTTTTTTACGATTTCGTCAGTTTTGTTACGTTTTCGTCCGTTTTTTTACGATTTCGCTTTTTTTTACGATTTCGCCCGTTTTTTACGACTTTGTCAGTTTTTTTATGATTTCGTCAGCTCTTTTACTTTTTCGTCAGTTTTTTTACGTTTTCGTCCGTTTATTTACGATTTCACTCTTTTTTTAACGATTTCGTCAGTTTTGTTACGATTTCGTCCGTTTTTTTACGATTTCGTCCGTTTTCATACTATTTCGTCCGTTTTTTTACGATTTCGTCCGTTTTTTTACGATTTCGTCAGTTTTGTTACGATTTCGTCCGTTTTGTTACGATTTCGTCAGTTTTGTTACGATTTCGTACGTTTTTTACGATTTCGTGAGTTTTGTTACGTTTTCGTCCGTTTTTTTACGATTTCGCCTGTTTTTTTACGATTTCGTCTATTTTTCTACGATTTCTAACGTTTTTTACGATTTCGTCAGTTTTGTTACGTTTTCGTCCGTTTTTTTACGATTTCGCCTGTTTTTTTATGATTTCGTAAGTTCTTTTACGTTTTTTTACGTTTTCATCCGTTTTTTTACGATTTCACTCGTTTTTACGATTTTGTCAGTTTTGTTACGTTTTCGTCTGTTTTTTTACGTTTACGTCTGTTTTTTTACGATTTCGTCAGTTTTTTTTACGTTTTTGTCTGTTTTTTACGTGTTCGTCTGTTTTGTATGATTTCGCCTGTTTTTTTACGATTTCGTCCGGTTTTCATGATTTCTTTTGTTTTTTTTTACTATTTCGCCCGTTTTTTTACGATTTCGTCAGTTTTTTACGTTAAGAAAACCAGACGAAATCATTAAAACCATACGAAATCGTTAAAACCATACGAAATCGTTAAAACCATACGAAATCGTAAAAAACGACAAAAACGTAAAAAACGGATGAAAACGTAAAAAACGAG
>BQNB010112290.1:0-16609 GCA_026074375.1 Tanacetum coccineum
TACAACATTAACTAATTAAATGACCAAGACTCGTACACGTAATGAACGAACTTCCTGTTCGGCTCAATATTTTAAGGCTAACACGTTCTTTCGCTATTGTCACCGTCAAGGTCAAGTGAGTCCACCAGTTTAAGAAAATCCTTGAGGTGTTGGTTTGGATCCTCAGACCAAAGTCCGTGGAATGAGCATCCGTTTTGCACAAACAGGATGGTGTCGGATCGAAGAAGTACCACGTTGTTCCCTACGGGGAGCTCGATGATATTCCTGTAGCCCTCGTGGCTAGGTTTGGAGTAGTCTCCTTGAGTACGGATAGGATTCTCGTCTCCCATGGTGGTTGACGAGAATGAGTTATGAAACAATTAACACAAAGAAAACATAGACTATAAGAAAGCTAATTTACGGAAATTAAATCTTACTTGAAAGGATTCAAGCAAGTAGAACTAAGCTAAACTATGATCAAAACCTAACTATTCCCCAGGTGGCAGCGCCAAAAACTTGATGTGCGGTTGTCGTAGGACTTCTACACGAGAAGTTTTACAACTTCCTAGGCAGTGCACCTAATCGTTGTAGTGTAGTATAGGCAAGACTTGGGGTTGTTTATTGTTTACTCGGGGAATAGCATGGGAAGGTTTGATCATGGCCTAACAGAATTCTAAGGGTTGAGGGAAGATTCTTTTTGTATTTTTATGTTTATAAGAAAGTAGTAAAATCATATATTTAAGAGAGGGTTTGGTTTTAGCTAATAAACTAAATAACAACTACGCTAATGGTGATAACAATAAGATAAAAAAACCGTGTTTATTTAATCATGTATTACTCCCTAGATTGATTCTTCTAGTCTTGTTTCCTTGTCACACTTGTGATGATCTATGTAATCATTTCTTAAGTCATGAACGAATTACACAAACCCGCCGTCTACTTAGTATTCCGTTAGAAAAACGCACAAGTAAGTTAGTATGAAGACTATTACAATGCCTTTAAGGGTATACTAAGTGCATGTGAAATGTATTAAGATTGGATCAACCATATTAGGGGGCAAGGTAGTATGAAGACTGTTACCCAATGGTATCATTTCTACACAATCATGTTTTCCTAGACATATCAACAGCAGTACAGACAAAATCTGGTTTTCTAAGACCTAACATGCACATCCACACAAGAAGTAACATCACTAAGATCTACATTCTAGGTTTCATACAATCATAAATAAACACAATAGATAGCTTAGCCAAGCATGTTATAAGTAAAGCAAGAACAATAGATAATCAAATAACACATAGACATATTAAATGATTAAGTAAACCTTACTTGATTAAAACATGAGTTGGAGGAAGTACAATAGGGGTTTTAGGCCCTAAAATCATCCCTAATAGCTGCTAAACGAACTAGGGTTCGTACTCTCTTTTTATTCTAAAGTTACACACTTAAAACCCTAAATTCGGGTTGGTATGTATAAGAAAATCGTTGTGACGGCGTCGCGTTTTAATAGTGACGCCGTCGTGATAGAGAATATTCTAGATAATGGGCTGGGTCATATACTCTGACGCCGTCTTGGAATCTTATAACGCCGTCGTGGTCATCATTGTGACAGCGTCACATTATAAGTGTGACGCCATCTTCAGCCTTTGAGGAGAATTTCTTAAGAGATGTTGGTGTAGGTTCGCAGTCTTGTTCGTTTCTTCTCCAAATGAGCCCAAGTCACGTGTATTTCTTCCAAATGCCTTCCAAATGCCAAATACTTAAAAAGGAATGATTAAGTACCTATTCTGGATATAAATGCATGATTTAAGGGGTTAAACGACCTCAAAAAAGTGTATAAAATGACACCTCATCATCTATGCACTGTAGTTTTTTCTATATTGTATCGTGTGTTATGATTGATCATTATGTTGCATTCCTGAGTTTCCGCCATTGTCGGGGTGTGACACAACCAAAAATAAGGTATTTTTTTTCAATCGTATGTCCATCTAATAGGTTCCGGTTATAGGTTAGATTTGTTTCTTTGGATTTTTTTGATTCTTTTACATTTGTGTTCTTATCATATGTATGTTTTTATTTTTATTCTTTGATGTGTCAGGGTTATCGAAAGATTAATCAAGCATGAAATTGTTGATGATACACCAAAGGTACTTTCATGATTACAATTTCTATGGTTCTAATACATTTGAGGATTTTTATTCTTTTAAAAGTTTATTGCTATTGGGAACATAGTATAATTGTAAGATGTAGATTAAGTGTTTGATGATTTTTTTAGCGTAAGCTGTGATTGATTGTTTTTTGTTTTTTTTCCAGTTTTTGGTGTCAAATGTTTTTTCAATAATGTATAGGGTCAAAAACTGATGGTGATGGGGACTGCTGACGAGGTTGTAAAGTATCTAGAGAAGGGTCTTGTTTTCATGGAAGACTTGTCAAAAGAAGAACAAGTAGCTGCTGTGGTAAGGTTCTCACTTTTGTATATTTAGTTTTTATGCGTGACATGTTGATAAAGGTAAGTTCTTGTTATAGACTAACCAACTATATGTGCGAGAAGGGTATCACAATGATGAGAAGCATACCACATGCTACTGATATTAGAGTTAGGAGAGCGGAAAATTTTGAAGAGATACCAAATGATGGTTTTCTCATGTACCACTTTAACTTCCATAACTATGATAAGCTATCTAAAAGACATGATGACAACACGATACTCGCAGGCATGTTAACTTACTATTGTACAATTCTATATTTGCATTTTACATTGATATGACACATTTATATATAAATTTCAGATTACATCAAAAAGATTGATAGTCACTTTTATTCTTTCATATTGTCTAACATATTCCTTATATGGCTTTTAGTGGAAGTGTGGTTTAGATAAATTTTTGGGAACAAGTCGCAAAGAAATTCAACACTAATGCAGTCGTGTCTTTATATTCTTCGGTCATTATCGCAATTACTTCAATGGAGGTAGCCAAATTCAAAGGTACACATAACCCATATTAACTGTTGCGGCATACTTTTTAATGTCTTTTTAGGAAGTGGTAGTAATGGCAGCGAAGATTTACTTAATCACCCTGTATGTTGTGGTTCTTGCAGACTATGTTAGCCGCCAGCAAAATGGAAGTGACAACACCTACAACATAAACACTTGACGAAGGCGAGATAGGTTTGACTACCATGCATTTATACTTATCATTTTGTGTACTTCATTCTTCTGATTTAATTCTTGTTGACCTGCTAAGGTTGCGCCTGTTATATCCAAACAGCTATTTGATACTATTCTAAGGTAAGCTATTACATCTTATATCCCTCTACAAAAAGTCACCACATTTGATTTTGTTACACGGTACACTTCTTGGTTGGTTTTAACTTTTTAGATAACTAAGAAACTTTACTTGAGGCCCTTTTTAAGTTTGAAGTATGTAAAGGTAGATTGAGAATCTCTTTTACCCTATGAAGTAAAATGTTCATTTTTAGTAAACATAACAACGTAGTGTTTTATAGGGGGTACTGACTGTAAAAACATTTATGCACATTGCACAACCACCAAATAAAAGTGATGTTATATTTAGAATGTCATAATCACACTTAACTGATTTTGTGTGTCTTTTTGTATGGTACGCCAGGTGAGTTGCTAGGCATGCTAATGTCAGTGGACCACTATCTACAACAATTGTTACTCACAATGCTACCACCCTCACTGAACATGATAAGTATAGTTACACACCTATTATCCACCAGCAGGTACAAACAATTTGGCCTGATAAACGTGCACAGCTCGAAACGACCTTCATAAACTCAGTGGAACATCTGACTATCAACGCAACATACAAAGAGAATACAGTAAGTTTTCAATTCATACTTTCAGATGGATTTGTAGAATTGAAAGAGCTGATTACACCAAAGTTTCAGTAAATGATAGAGACAAAGATGGAGATATGATATTGATCGCATGTGGCAGTGACTTAATGGAGTCAGTAAATGATTTTAAACTCCCAAATGATCAAATTGTCGTTGACTCTTGGTTTGTCTAGTTGTTGATTATATAAATTTTAAGACAATGGTCAAATGAACCATACAAAAAAATAATGTGCCCGTGTTTTTTTACCTGTTACCAGTTTTCCATACCTGACCTGACCAGTTGATTTTGCCACCTCTTTTTAGAAGTTGCATACTAGACTTACAAAATGTTTTTCCATAATTAGAATTGTTCTCTGTTATACAGTTTACATGACGTGGGATGTTGTATCCAAATTGAAAGCCTAGGTAAGCTTCTATTCCATTTATCTTACCTTTTTAATTCTTTTTCAGGGATATATTATATTAAAAAAATTGTTTTTTGTTTTAGAGGAGAGGTCTGTATAAGTGATGGATGTATTTGTTAAAGTGGTCTCCTCTATCCCCGGTGTTGAAACTCATGATGCTAATACGGTATTTACATCACTACCTTTCAGCTCATGCATTAAAATTAGTATAAGCATATAAGGTGTGCTTGGATGTGCTTTTGAATTGATTATGTGATAGTAGTGTATAGATAGAAACATAGAAAATAGTGATTTAATGTGCTTTGTTATATAAATCATAAAACTCAAAGTCTTAGACGTTGCGCTGGATGGTTTGGGAAATTACGATCTGGAAAATGTAGAATGTCCAAAGGAAGATAGTTTTTGTGCAAAAAAGGAGAAACTTTCATATATGAAATGTTACTATAATGCTATCAAATTAGGCTAAAATAATACATTCGCCTATTTTAGTTCCCCCTTAGATAATCAGCTTTATAAAACTGATATGAAATCGATTACCCCCAAACTATTCGAACTTAAATAATCCTATCGATCCTGACATTAAAAATTAATTCTGGCAACACATGTATGTAGTCTCCACACTTTCCGACATCGAGGTATCCGTTGTTGCAGAATCACAGCCAAAATTAGTGGAAGGTGGTTGTTCTGCCGAAAAGAGAAAAAACAAAAGGTACACTAAGCCAACTTACTTTCTCAATCTGTTAATGTTAAATCAAATGCTGGCAACTTATTCTGCCTATCTCATTATTTCAGGTACGTTATTGATGACTTTGAGACAGAGTAGTCAGCGCACGTTTGGGGACCTAAAGCCAACAGCTATGGACGTGGGCAACACAAGCTAAAGTCTCTGCAATAAAGTTGTTAGGGTTTTAAATAATTGGAATCACACATGTTATTCATTTCCTAAAATTTTATGCCTTAGACAGTACAATTTTCATGGCTTTTGTTTTACATTGTTATTTTTGTTTCAGTGATGTTGGACAAGTTTGCAGGCATTATACTCAAACAGAGAAAGTAGCTTAGCAATCTAATTTTACCTAAAGACTAAGCCCGGTGCAACGCACGGGTGTCGACAAGGCTCATTAAGAATAAATTAACCGAGACTACATAACTCTTGTCAAAAAGGTTTAAAAAAATCAGTAGAAGGTGGTTGTTCTGTCAAAAAGAGAAAAAACAAAAGGTACACTAAGCCAACTTACTTTCTCAATCTGTCAATGTTAAATCAAATACTGGCAACTTTTTCAGCCTATCGCATTATTGCGGTGCGTTATTGTTGACTTTGAGACAGAGTAGTCAGCGCAGCTTGGGGTCCTAAAGCCAACTACTATGGACGTGGGCAACATAGCTAAGTCTCTGAAATAATGTTGTTAAGGTTTTTTTTTGTGAATAATTAGAATCGCTACAGGATATTCTTTTACTAGTATTTTATGCCTTTGGACATTACTAGTTTCAGGGGCTTTTGTTTTACATTTTTTTTTGTTTCAGTGATGTTGGACAAGTTTGCAGACATTATACTCAAACAGAGAAAGTAGCTTAGCAATCCAATTTTACCTAAAGACTAAGCCCGGTGCATCGCTCCGGGTGGCGTCAAGGGCGTAAGAATATTTTAACCGAGACTACTCTCCTTATCTCTTGTCAAAAAGGTTTAAAATTACAAAAAGATATCTCAAACTCGTGTACATGGTACTTTAGTTAGTGATTAATCGAAGTGACGCACATAAGCCTGTCATATGTGCTTTTCTAGGTCTTTCGATAATGGTTTTGAAGATGACTTAAAGGTTGTTCACTTATTAGAAGAGTTCTAAAAGGCGTGTCATGACGGAGCCAAGGCGCGAGGCGCGACGTCTACGTTACAAAATAGACTAAGGCGTCGACTCTAGGCGTGACGTGAGTTGCGGCATGAAAAGGGGGGCAAAGACGTAAGGCGTGGCGAATTTTTTTGAAATGTTTAGAGGATTTTCTAATATTTGAGATTTGGAATTAGATTTACTAATATATTGAACTGAGGCTTGAATTTAATAATATTTACCACTCATATAATTATAAAATATGATATAAATCTATAAATATTTTTTGCCACCTTAAGTCACGCCTTAAAAATGCCATGTCGCCACGCCTCACGTTAAAGCTTGAGGTTTGGTTATGCCGCTACGTCACGCCTCACGCTATTTATAAGCTTGCTTATTAGGAATAGATTAACCAAGACTACATAACCCTTATATAAAAGGTTTAAAAATGACACAAAAGACCTTTGTACATGGTACGTTAGGTAGCGATCAATCGAAGTGATGCACACAAGCCTGCCTGTGTGTTCTTTTACAGGTCTTTTGATATATATCGGCTGAATACGGTGAACCAGATGAGCCTCCCATCTGGTTCTTGGTTTAAGCCCAAGACTCATTAATCAATCTAACTAATTAAGCCCAATCATGTTTTTGCCTAATTAGATAATTTATGCATTTATAATAAAGTCTCACGTTATTGTGTGTGTGATGTGTCATTTAGTATATGTAAGTTTTGTTGTCAAGTTTTACTATTTATATTTTGCCGACTTTGCCTATTAACTAACACTAACGGGCAGTGTACCCGATCGATTGTAGGTTCGTTGGTAAGTAGGGTGTCGATCACTAAAAGCGAGCGTTAACACTTAAATCTATTAGTATTTTAGTTATCTATGTTAGTCCTAATTTATCCTAATGAATTCTACTTAAACCTAAACTAACGCAAAAGGGGATTTTCAGCCTGAGAGACTGACACGAGTTCGGTTTAATCTAAACTATAAAGCGATAAATGAGACTAATAACACACACAAGCTGATAAGCAAACGATAAAGAAGCGGTCAAGCACTAATGTAAGGAAAACGTATTAACCATGTTTAATTAAATAAAATGTAGAAATTGTTTATGTGTGCAATGATTGTATTACTTTGTCGGTGTTACATCATTCATAAGATAGGTGGTTCTTCTCCCTAAACTCGAGGTTTGTATTACAGTTAATCCTGTCACAGTTAACCTAAACCCGCATAAATCTCACACCATTGATTATAATGTATCCAGGTGACAATATTGGTGATGATATCGAAACCTAGCTCATCGAGGCTTTACCAACTTATGCCCAATGGTTACCTATATGCTGGTAGTCTATAGTCCAAATCGCTGCCTAAGGAAACAAAACGTTATTTGTAATCCTAAGTCACCTCTTAGTCTACCTATTCACTTAACCAAAGGCAGAGACAAGGCTTTATTTGTAATCTTATTAATCCATAGTCACATAAATAAGTTGTATGTAGTATTTATCCTAGACTCTAGCCTACGCCCAAATAACAATTAAGTTACAACGCTTCATTTGTAATCCTAGATCCAGTTGAATGATTGATATCATCAAATAACGTCATATTTTACCATCATTTATCCCATCTGTTTTGCCCACTTTTATGTAATTATTGCATGATTTGGTACTTAATTGCTTTAAAGTTGATAAATGCAGTAATTCAGGAGTAACTTGTGAAGACAAAGCAAAAAGGCGCAATTCTAGAACTAAAACGAAGACATTTGAAGAAATCTGTTATCTGCTACTATACGCCGTATCCAGCAAGGAAGATACGGCGTATCTGCGCCAGCTCATCACAAGAAATGCGTAATGATTAATTCCCGATCTGGTGTATCCACTACTTCCCTATACGCCATATGCACAGCTATTCATCAGTCAAAGATATGCATTTAATGTGATTGATGGTAATTATCTTAATTGATTTGATCTTATCACAAACTCTAAGGAAATTAACCCTATACGCCGTATCCACTTATCTCCATACGGCGTATCTAGGCATTTTTCAGACACTATAAATAGAAGACTCAAATATGAGTTTTAGTGTACAATATCATATTCTCTGTATGGTATACATCTGAGTTCGAATTTCAAAAGCCAAGAAAAGCAGCCAAGGTCAAGCATCAACCATAATTCCATAAAAGACATCGTGTAATTCCTATTTTCTTAATCATTCGATTTTCAATTGTTTGATTACGCTTGTATGATTATGACGATTGTAGGCTAATACCTTTGGGTATTAGCCATGTTTATGAAGATTATTATGTTTGGTTTGATTTAATTCTGGCTTGTCTAATTTATCGTTGTTGTTTAATTATGTTTATCGCCTTATACTTGTTTATATGCTTGTACATGCGACTATCATATCTACGAGGATATCTGATAGAGACCTCTTAGACACTCGCAGTCAATCGTATGATTCCGAGATGAGCTCCTCCTTGTGTTTGAGTATATTATATGCGCGCATGGACCTAGTGAGCGCACAAGAAATGGACACCTTTTCTGGAAAACAAAAACCAATATTTGGATACGTGGATCTAGCACCTGCGCTGCGTATTACGGAGCATAGTATGGATAGAGCCGGTTGCCTCTGCGCATATATCTAGATCAGAGGAGATAACCAGCTAATGTTGCGTGAGTAATCCTCGATTGCTCATATAAGTATTGGTGAGTGTATCGCCAACCGGTGTCTATACCTACATCTAGCGTCAGATTAAAGATAGTGTGGTAAAGTCCGTGTTCTAGAGAGAGATATCTTGTGTGTAGGGTGTTAGTGTGTGTGTGTGTGTGTGGCCGTAGGTGTATGTTGTATCTAGATCATCATAGCCTTTAATTCACCTTATTGATCTGATCTCATCCATTAGTAGTATTTATGGAAGCTATATGTCGCGTTGCGTCGCATAATCATGACAAGGATTGTATGTGTCATTGCATATGTTTCTAATAGGATGTAAGAGAGATAACTCGCCTGTAGTCTCGCGCCTTCTACAGAGATTATATTTACGCCTCGAGATACAAGCTAGGTGCATGTCAACCTGAGTTCTATACATCATATACCATCATATAATCAGCTATTAGACATGTTGGAGATACAGTCGTTTCCTAAGATATATTTGGCGTTAGCGTACCGACATCTTTTAGCTTTATGTTATCTCTGTGTGTGTATAGTGTCGCTCAGAGAGAGTAGACTTAGCTACTTGAGCAGGTATAGTATACTCGTTAAAATGCTTCGTGTAGATCTTTCACGACTTGGACAATACCTCCCTGCGGATGGTTTACCGTCTTAGAGAATAGTATGATAGCGTAGGTTAGCAAAGTGGTTATATAGACTAATCTTAGAGATAGTTAAAATACTTGCGAATAAGAATATGTAGGATTAACGTCTCACTGCGATTCACAGTTGTTCTGGTACAGCCGCTATCTACAATTGCTCTCGAAGATTCCTACTATTAATTCGCGTGTAGACTAGACTCGTTGAGAAGGCGGTCTGTCTTTCTGTGATTGGTTTCTGGTCTTAAATTTTAGATAATTCGTGCAGGGAAAATTGTTCGGTTATAGATTACAATGCTAGAGTATCCTCTCTCGTGGTACTATCACACTAGATAGAGATATATATAGAGTTACTTATGGCGCCAGTTTACCAAATTTGAGGTAGAGTGCTATAGTAATTAAGGTCTCTGTCTTATTTTCTCCGTCTATGTAGCGCCATAATCATTATATTGCGCTCGCGTTGAGTAGTTCTGTGTGATTAGTAGAATTCTGTATTGTCTAAGCTGCGCTACTGCGTAAAATAGGGAGTCCCATGCTGCTCTACAGTTATGAATCTAGATGCGCTTTTAATTTTAGATTTGGCATTTTATTGCTGTTCCTTTTGATCTAGAACATGCAGATTATGATTAATAGACAGAATAGGAATCACACTTGATACGGCAAGATCTCGCATCGCAAACTGTCTGAGGCATGCTGACTAGATGTATTGCTCTCGCTACTGACTGGTTCAGGAGCGGTGTGTTTTTGAGATCTAATGGATAGGTCTTAGAATGGCCGTGATCTTGTTTGTTCGCAACAGTATGATGATTTTTACCTCTAGTAAATATGTATAACATAGGTTTAGCAAGTAATTAGACTAATCTAGATAGATTAAAATACTGATAGAATAATAGGGTAACTCACACTCTTAGTGTTCGACACCCTACTTATCGCGAAGCTTTATCTTGACCGGGTACACTGCCCATTAAAGTGTTGTCTTTAAGTTTGTCGGCTAAATATAAATTTAAAACTTGATAATCATTAATTGTACACCACACGACAACATGCATCGGGTTTTTGGCGCCATTGCCGGGGAGTGAATAGTTTAATCTTTATTCTTGTTAGTATTTCTAACTTTTAACTTGTTTAGTGTAAAATTAATTTAATTCCGATTCATAACTGCTAATTGTCTAGTTTAATTGTGTGTTTAATTTATTGCATTTAATTTGTTTTAAATAGTATTATGTTCTGATTGATCACTTTATACGGTGTATCCACCAGTTGGATGCGGCGTATCTAACCTTCTGTTCAGGATAGCGTATTGATTTTGCAGTCTAAATGGCGTATCTGTTTTCCAACAATATGACGTATTCTGAGAACTCAATACGACGTACTGCTATTCAAGAGACTCATACGGCGTATTCTTGTCAATAGGATACGACGTATCAGTCATCTGATACAGTACCAGTTCTTCGTATTCGGTTTTCTGTTTCATCTTATGTGGTCTCTCCCATGAGAGCAGATCCTACTGATCATCTGTACTTATTTACAGGAAACAGTTTGACGAAAAAGGATAGCAATGGCAACACCTGACCTGAATGGAACCAATACCCGCCCTTGCCTTTCCAACCTTAATCCCGCTGAACCAAAATCCGACAACTGTTTAAAATAGAAATTAGCACAGAGATAATCATGAAGCTAAGAAATAACGCCTATATTAGAGATGAAGCAAATGACGCAGCTGACCATATTACTAGATTCCTCCAAATAATTAATCTAGTTAAAACTCCCGGTGTCAATACGGAACAACTATGCGTCCTGACATTTCCATACTCTCTAACTGGGAAGGCGCATAGGTGGTAGGCACACGAAGGAAATTCCAAGATTACTTCATGGGTAGAGATAGTTGATAAATTCTTCTACAAATACTACCCACTATCTCGTGCGAGTAGAATCGATTTCACTAATGGAGAACGTGAAAGTCACAAAAGATTTATGAATTGGTTGAGCTCAAAATTCAGGAACCCTTAGAAACTAAAAACTGCAACCAAAAATGCATTGTGGAATTTTTGGGAAAAGAGATACGATGATGATTCACTCGTTAATAATGAAGAGTAAAGTGATGAAGAAAATGACTAACCAAAACTTATGGATAACCAAGACACAAATCCGTCCGTCGATCCCTACCTAAATTCTATGGAGGAGAATAATAAGAGCCACCATATGAAGTGCAATTGCGGGTCTGAAAACTTCGTCCCAAATGACACACCGCACTCTGACGAAATAAACCAACCAAACAAAGGAATATGTAGAGTGGATAGATTCGAGGTGATCAAATACTCGATTGGGGACAACGAATAATTTAAGGGAATTCACACACTTGAACGCGACTCTTGGGCCCAAACTGTTGACGGAGTATCCAGTGTCTACCTTGATATCTTCTGCAAAAAGGACGAAGGATGGACCGTACATTGCACTAAGTAAGGAGCCGCCATGAAGAAGAGAAAGGTCGAACTTAAAGACCAGCTGAAATAAAAGTGCTTACCGGGAGACAACCCGGTTGTTTTTAATTATTTGTCACACTTTAATTATTTGAATTTAATTATTTATTAAGTCTGTCTGCCCAGACATTACATACGGCGTATCGAACCCCTTAGGATACAGCGTATGCATGTCTAGGCCATTATCAGTCTTTATTTTCTAATATTTAATTTCCAGTACTTTTGATTGTTTCCACAGGTTTACATACGGCGTATCCTAGGGTTTAGGATACGACGTATTGTAACCTGTACAGTTGTGTGTTTAATTGTTTGCTTGTTTTGTAGGATAGCAAAAGTACGAATTGCACGAACGTCTTCTAACTTTCATGCAGAACCTTGCTCCAAACGAATTCAACTCATTGGTATACTCTGAAAAACACCTCGTGTTGACCTCTCTTGGGCATTCTGAAGCCCTCGTCAACACTCTTTCTTCTCAAACACTCAAAATGGAGAACTATCCGGAGTAAACTAATAGGGAGTTTCCTCGTTCTAATTCTTTTTCCCATAATTCTTTAATTGTTTTATCTATACAACGAGGACGTTGTATAATTTAAGTGGGGGATGGAGAATTAAAACATACTTGTCCTCATTTTCACAAATAAGATGCTATATGCTAAAAAAAGCCTAAAAATGGTCAAAATTTTTAAAAAAATCTAGCATACTTTTTGTGAAAAATCACTAGTTACATTACCTAGCGCACTATTACCCTTAATGTTTATTTGTGAGAATTAAGCCTTTCCGTTTCCGATTGGTTACTTAAAATTCCACAAAATATGAGTGTGTCGATGATGTAGTGGACTTTAGAACTTGGCCTGGTATATCACTCGAGACCTCAATGATGAGTACTATGGATTTAGATGGAGTAACATGCTTGACTGGTAAATTTTTAGGATTAAACCAAAAAGCCTACATGTCGTAATTTTAACTAACTACACTGGTTAGTTAACCCCCGTGTAACCCTTTTGCTTACTCTTATTTTTAGAGTATGATACCCCTAGAACAACCTGCTGAGCCATTCCTTCTTTTTCCACACCAATTAAAAATTGTTTCGTTTCACCTTTACACCTTAGCCTACCGGTATAGATTAAAGCCTATTTTAATCAATGTTGCTAGTTGCTTTCGTGTAAAGTTTTGTAGTTCCTACGTCAAAGTGAAATTTCTCTATCTCTGTAATGGTCGGGAAAATTGCACAATGCAATGGGAATGTTTGTAGCTCGTGTGTTTTGCTACTTTCGCAATTATGTATTATGTCCGAAGAAGAAAAGTTCAAAGGAAAATTAGCCGGACAAATGATGATAGTGAAGACGGTGAAATTACACCGAGATTTATGATGTATTATTGCAAAAAAAAAAGCAAAAAAAAGAAGTGAAGGAAGAAAGAAAAAATAGTCGGTTTAAAAGAAGTTTAAGACTGTAGGAATTACTTGAAAGGATCGATTATTCATTGATACGTTACAAAAATCAACGATGTAAAGTATTGTAAAAAGTGGCCGATATCACCACTTATTTTGTAAACGTATGTAAAGTTCGGGATGTAAGGGAAGTTGACCGTTATGGGAACGCCAACTTAGGTTGTCTTTGTCATTTCTATGATCGAGGCGTTTGTCTATATGTTTACGTCTTTGTCATGGAACGGTCAGGAAAAGTTACTAGCAACCGCACCTTACTTGTTGGCTTTAATCTATTTGTTTGTCTATTTTATTTAACAACCATTTTACTTCCCTTTCCTGATAACTAACCTTAGAATCTACTTGAATGAGGATGTGTACGAGCATGGATGTCTATTCCGTCGTTACGGCCATGTATGCATGTCTCAGCTGCCTTGTTTGACGACGACCTTTGGTGAAAGTCAGAAGCTCCATACCCTATATCGTTCTTCATCCTAACCGCTGGTTAAACACGAACAAGGATGTGATCAGATCGTATATGTCTATTCCGTCGTTACGGACAGGTATGTATGGTCCAGCTGCCTTGTTGGTGTGGTACTTATGGTGAAAGACTGATTAAACCCGAGCCTTCGAATAAATGCCCAATTTACCTTTTGACTTGTTACTCCTTAGCTTTAGATGTAGAGATGTGTATCCTTGCCAAGCCTATGTTACGAAGCTAATCACGACTGAGCATTGAGCGTACTACTAAAATGATACACCCTAGATTAGTTGAGTAAACTGAGTGATTTCATTTCTATATTTCGTGAGGAGCTTAGTTTTGTACAGGTTGTTTGAACAAGAAAAAGTGCTTAAACGGAAAAATCCTTAACCTCGGTTGGGATACATTTTCATAAACTTTTCTAAGGTCTACTTGAGGACAAGTAGGATTCAAGTGGGGGGATATTTGATATCATCAAATAACGTCATATTTTACCATCATTTATCCCATCTGTTTTGCCCACTTTTATGTAATTATTGCATGATTTGGTACTTAATTGCTTTAAAGTTGATAAATACAGTAATTCAGGAGTAACTTGTGAAGACAACGCAAAAAGGCGCAATTCTAGAACTAAAACGAAGACATTTGAAGAAATATGTTATCTGCTAATATACGCCGTATCCAGCAAGGAAGATACGGCGTATCTGCGCCAGCTCATCACAAGAAACGCGTAATGATCAATTCCGAATCCGGCGTATCCACTACTTCCCTATACGCCGTATGCACAACTGTTCATCAGTAAAAAATATGCATTTAATGTGATTGATGATAATTATCTTAATTGATTTGATCTTCTCGCGGACTCCAAGGAAATTAACCCTATACGTCGTATCCACTTATCTCCATACGGCGTATCCAAGCATTTTTCAGACACTATAAATAGAAGACTCAAATACGAGTTTCAGTGTGCAATATCATATTCTCTGTATAGTATACATCTGAGTTCGAATTTCAGAAGCCAAGAAGAGCAGTCAAGGTCAAGCATCAACCATAATTCCATAAAAGACATCGTGTAATTCCTATTCTCTTAATCATTTGATTTTCAATTGTTTGATTATGATTGTATGATTATGACAATTGTGGGCTAATACCCTCAGGTATTAGCCATTTTTATGAAGATTAGTATATTTGGTTTGATTTAATTCTGACTTGTTTAACTTATCGTTGTTGTTTAATTATGTTTATCGCCTTATACTTGTTTATGTGCTTGTACATGCGACCTATCATTCAACTGGGTCTAGTGAGACTTAACCAGTAATCTAGATGCCGAGATTGCTCTCCATGTTGTGTTTTGTATGCCCGGACCAATAGGATCACAAGTGACACCTTGTCTTTACCCTTTAATTATGAGCTTAGTTGGACTGGCAGGTGACCCGATAATTGTTCAACCAATATTGTTCTTAATTAAATGGTTATTGATTTTGGTGGTGGACTACCGGTGTAAAAAACAACATCAAGCAATAAGTGGGTAATGTCCCAATGGGCTAGGGTTAACAGGATCACCGCTGCTTTAATTCCCTATGATAGATTATAATTAGACTATAGGATGCTTTATGCGGATGCGTTAATCGTGACAGGATTGTTCGTATCTAGGTCTTAGGAAGAAGAACCGCCTAAGTCTTAAGAATGATATGCCGCCTCGAGATTAATAGCCATTGCACTATTTAATCAAACCAGCATATAATCGGAATAACATGGTTAATATAGTTTTATTATATTTGGCTTGTACCGCTCTTTTTCCTTTCGTTATTTGTCTTTTGTGTTTATTGTGCTTAGAATTGATATTTGTCACCATAAACCTGTGCCAGTCTCTCAGGCTGAACCCCCCCTATTTACCTCTAGTAAATATGTATAGCATAGGTTTAACAAGTAATTAGACTAATCTAGATAGATTAAAATACTGATAGAATAATAGGTTAACTCTCACTCTTAGTGTTCGACACCCTACTTACCGCGAAGCTTCATCTTGACCGGGTACACTTCCCGTTAAAGTGTTGTCTTTAGGTTTGTCGGCTAAATATAAATTTAAAACTTGATAATCATTAATTGTACACCACACGACGACACGCATCAATGATAAATAAAAACATAATCAGAACATAAACATATATGAAGTGATAAACATAATCAACATGCAACGAAAAGGTAAACAATCAACATAAACAACCAAACATTAAATTATCATAAACAAGGATAATACCTACAGGTATTAGCCCATAATCATTGTATCAATACACAGTATCATAGACGAACGATTAAAGTAAATAAAACGATACGCTAACCGAACGCGTATAGCAGAGTATAATGATTACAAGAATTTTCCTATGGATTGAATGCACTAGCATGACCTTCTTGGCTTCTAAAATCCATTGTGGACTAGGCACATGATAATTCATTTTAAGCGCATCACAATGTTTGCATATAGTGCATCACATTGTCAAATTCAGTGCATCACATTGTTTACGTGTACTGCATCACAATTTTTTTATCCAATGCATCAGAGTATAACATGTAACATGTTTATGTTTGATGACTAGATTCAAGAATGTAATGCACTAGGTATAAGTCTGCGATGCACTAGTTCTAATGTTTTTAGTTTTTTAGATAATATATACTTGCTTTTGATGTTGTTTTGGAAATTATGTTCGAGTTTGTAAATCACATAAATTATTTTATAGATCTGATGCATTAGATATAAGACTATGATGCACTAGTATAAAGCTTTTTAATTTTTAGTTTTAATAAAGGTGATGCAACTACTTTTTATGCTTTGATGCAA
>BQNB010112291.1:0-18084 GCA_026074375.1 Tanacetum coccineum
CTCGGTTACCAAAAACAAAGCGCTTCGTGGGAGGCACCCCATGCTTATCCTTCTATTTTCTTTCTTATTTCTAATGTGATGTGAAGAGGCTTGTATTCTTCCGATTCTCGTTGTTTGTACTTGTGATTGTTTGCAGGATTGATCCAAAATTTTCTGAAGACTCTCGTGTTCGGTGATTTGTCCTGGTCCACTCGAGCTTCCTAGCCTTTGCTTGCCATTAGTTTGGGGAAATCCGATATCCTAAGATTATTATCGACTAACATTTATCTTTTAGCACACTTGATAAATGGCTTAAGATTTTTGTTTGATACTTTCTTCATGCTTAGATTATGCTTTCGAATTTTTGCGTTATAGTATGGGGTTTTTAAGCCTTAGGCTAGGAAACATTGAGGACAATGTTTAATTTTAGTATGGGGTAGTATATCTTCGATATAATCTTACCTACCTTTGCCCGTTGTTCTCACGTACCCCGTTTTCCCACCATAATTTAAAAAAAAATGAAAAATTTAAAAAATTTCAAAGATAAAATAAGTGTTTTGTCACAATTTTGACTTTTCTGTTGGGTAGAATAAGAGTAAATTTTGACCCGATCGAGCGTGTTGAGCTCTAGCTTGTTCCTTAACTTTTAGGCTAAGCGTTCGCGGAAATTCGCGAAGAACGAAAAATGATAGAGTTAAGTATGAGTGGGATGCTAAACAAGGATTAGTTGGAAATCTTAAGAGCTCATGTATGTAATTTGTGGTTTTTTCTCCCATAAGCTCTTAACCAGATTAATAATACGTGCTATTTTGGAGATTAAACTTAAATCAACAAATTTTATGTAGTATATAGCAAAAAATTTAGTCTTAGTTCAAACTTATACTTGAATTTTTCAAAAAGAAGTCTTCTAAAAAAATCAAAATATAATAAGCTGTGGACTGATAAAAGTTTACTACCTCTTGCCGGCTCACAACCGATGTGGTAGTCTTCTAAAGAAAGCCCATAGTAAGAATAAAAATCCGAGACTGATAAAAGTTTGCTGCATCTTGCCGGCTCACAACCGATGTTGCAGCCTTCTAAAAGGTCGAGGGTTACAATTGCATAAATGTTTAATATTAAGTTTAAATTAATAAATAGATTTCTTTTTGTTAAATTCAAATATGCTTTTGAACTTTGACTATTCTATTTTAAAAGCTATGTATATACGGGAAACCTGAGAGTTTTTGAAACCTAAGGTCCGTGAGTCCCGATACTAGTCTCTGTGGGGTGTCAAAAGCCTGGTCACTTAGCCGCAAGGTTGAGATGTGCCAAGACGAAAGTCGCTACATGAGATGATCTCGCCTTCAAACTTAATATTCTCGGGTGGAACGTGAAGCATAGTAATTTTCAAAAACGTTAATCCACGGTTGAAATTCAAAATAGCACATTCACCTAAGATATAATAATTGTCGGGAGTGAAAAGTTCACAAGTTGCAAATATGAGTAGTGTTAGCATCTTAACTGATATTTAGCGGTGATTTCGTTTTAAGCTTGGTTTGGAGCAAGTGAAAAGTCGGGGACGATGAATTTATCCTTTTTGAGGCATTCTCGGATCGAAATGCATCTTGTTCTATGATCCCTAACAGTTATGGAAATAACGAAAGTCAAAATATTCTAATTCTAGTTTATAAAATATATATATATAATATATATTATATATATATACTTATATTTATAATATTATATTATAAATTTAAAAATGGGAAAATAGGGTGTTTTATAACTTGTGATTTCTAAACTCTCTCCACAAAAGTCTCTGCTACTTTCTAAAGATTTAGTTAGGGGATGTTTTGAGGTATTTGGTTTTAAAGCATATAATATTGCGTGAGGACACGCAATCGCTTAGTTTGGGGAATTTTGATATGTGTGAATACACATATCCGTTTTATATCAAAAATGGCCCATAAAAGACAAAATTGTGCTTAAAATGCTTGAATATTGTTTGTTTTGTCTTTGTGATTGTGTAGGTATGGATAAAGCAAAAATCACAAGAGAAACGGTCAAAGCCAGACAAACACGGACACGGGAACGGAAAAGAGAGCACAAGAGCCGGAAATTTACTATTAAAGGTCAAAAGTCAACTGTCACACCCCCAAATCCTCTGCAGCGGAAGACTAGATTTGGGATTGTGACTTCATGGCGTGAAGAGGACTTGATACGAGAGATAGACCTCTACATGCCATTATACCAATGCAGACTCCATATATATCCCGTAACACAGGACACCTGAGGAAAACATTGCTAAAGTGTCAACATAAAGTTGGTGAGTTCATAGGTTTTGTTGTTTGATACTAGTGATGAACCACAAGATTTATAACCATGGTATGAAATATATCAATCCTATATATCATAATGAAAAGTATTTACTATTGTCTAAGCTCATGACACCGAAGCGTTAACATATATCATCATAGATAAGCCCGTGCAGATGTTCAACCCGCAACATCCGTATCTGACTCAAATGAAACTGTGTTTGCTTGACTAATGTCAGTCCAAGACAAACAGGGATTGTCAATCCCGATAGATCTATCCATAACATTCGCGCTCCCTCAACCGGTCATCCGATCAAGAAATTGACAGTTCATGATAAATTGGGAAATATAGCAAATTGGGTTGAATACGGACTTAGACCCAATAGTAAATAAGTAAATGCACTTGTGTTCAACTGTTAAAAATAAGCAATGTTCTCACCCCAAAAGATGATTTAAAACAGTAAAGTGGGGGCTATGAAAACTCACCTTGACGGTTAATCGTTAGAGATTAGAAAGAAATTAAGGTACGCCAAATAGCGTCTCAGTCGAACACCTAAGTAATTATAACAATTACTGAGTTTACAATCTAAAATTAATGTATGCAGTAAATTATGCAATTGGTAAAAAGGGTATTGTCGTTTAGGAGTTAACGTCTTACGTTTTTAAAGTGTTGATTAAACCGTTGTCTCTAGGGATGACTTTAAAACTATTAGTACCTATATAAGAATTTATACTATTTCGCGTCGCAATTTATATTCACAAGCCCATGTGATTTATAATTAAGAAAATATAAACATTATTTGTAAGTTATTAAGTACATATATTTTCTCATCGCGCTTATTTATTTATATCGTTGTCGTTGACTACTTAGTGTAATTATCGAATTTATATATCACGGTTCGCTCAACTCGTTTGAGTTTCTTATTAAAATATATTTTTTTATCCTTTGATTTTCCACATATATAACTTTTACACTTTACATTCTTTTATTCTCATAACTTCCCATATTTAAACCTAATAGACTTTTAAAAATACGTTTTTATAAACTGTGTTAAATTTATTTACTCTAATAAAACTTTGATTTCGTTGTCACCCATTTCTAAATCAAAAAAATGTTAATTAAAATTTTCTAATCATCGAAATAATCATTTAGCTCGTTAAATCATTTGCCCAACCCATTCGGATTTGACTACCTGAAGTCCGAACCACATGCATGTTCCACGCTCCTTTTAAATCTAAAGTATACACATTAATCTCATGCAAGTTGCTAAATTATCACATGTATATCCTTATTATAATAGCACCCACATGGTTCTTGTTTTTCCTTTCTCTTTTTCTGATTCTTGTCGAACACAGCAGGGGGGTTGACAGCCACTGTTTGTGGCGTCTTCCCTTTGTACCACACGCACACTTAATGATTTCTTTCCAGGTTTTCTTATTCACTACATGGGTTATTATATGTATATATATATAGTACATGGTTTACTTCTTTTTCTGTTTCTCTTTTGCTGCCCAACAGACGCATCAACAGTGGGTTGTAAAACTCACTGTTTCGGTTTCTTCTCACTCTCTACACACTCCTAAGCATTACTAGTTGGGTCATCACAACACTCTTGCGTGGGTCTAGATTATAGGTTAGTCACGAGGTTGATGAAGGTCGAGGCACAAGGACGAACTTCATGCATTTAAGCAGACGCAACAGTGGCTGTATAGCCACGTTTCCTTGCAACGAAACGCAACGCAACAACCATGATAAGGTGGTATCCTTTCACGACTTAGCGGTACGTCTCATGTGCTATTCGTGTCAAAGGTTTACGAGGTATGGGTATGGACCAACGAGCATGAGTCGTTCGTTGTTAACAGCGTCTGAGACGCACTTATAGCGAAACAACAAGGTCGGTGTGGGTCATTTTGGGTTGGCTGGGATCACGTTCTTGCTACAGGATGTCATGGTTCACGATAATAAGAGTTTCTATTACTTTCATGCGTAACCTTAATGTCTAGTTATCCCTATCGAAGCCAACCCATTTGGTCAAGAAATGCTTAGGGTTTTTTGCCAAAATTTCTTTGTCTTGTTTACTTGTCTTTTTCACTGTGATGTGTTGTTTATTAAGGTTACCATATTTCGTTCATTTCATGCATGACGCGACTCTAGCCTTTTACATACGTGTGAACACATAATTCATACATGGTTTGTACCATGTGGTTGTGTACATAACATACAAGGCTGATGTCCGCATCTAGCAAAGCTAGTCGTGCCTTGGTTTTTGGGGTCAAGTGCGCACTAATGAAAGTTATGCGTTTAGCAGAGAGTTCTTTACGGGTCAAAGCTTGGATAGTGACGAGAGGAGATGGTGGTGACGAGAGAAACTTGAATTGTTCTTGGTTTCCACCCTTAGTAACCCGTCGTCCCTTAGTTCTTACGTCCCAACGAAAATTCTTCACTCGAGCCGTGTTGTTTTAATTCTCGTTTTACAAATTTGAGTTGAGATAAATTGGTTCGTGCATGGTGCCTCATCTTATACGCAGGGTGTTACTAGTTCCATGAGATCATGATGTGAGTGACATTCATTTACCACCTACTATTGGTGTAAGATCTATTTGGTTATGATTACCTTTTTATAATACTGTTAGTGGATTAGTACTATTTGTTGAATTGAAATGATAATTGAAACGAGTCGTAACAGGTGAATGTCTCAAAGGTATTGGAATTAGGTGTAGTATGAAATGATGGTGTAGCTTATTTATTTTGAATTCGTTTCCATGATTTAAATGAGATAGCATTTTGCACATTGGAGTCTTGGGGAGATCGTAACGTCAATGTCATATTATTGTATTTAGTTAAAGTCTTAATATAATCAGCTATTTTATATTGTTATTTATTGATGTATGATTAAAGGGTTCACAAAATATATTGCACGTGCGATTTTGTTTCGTTACTGCTGTGTAAAATTATGATTTTCATTGTTTACGCGCTCTCTAAAGTACCCCTTTTTTTATCCGTAATTAAAAGATGATTTTATGGCGTGTATTTTGACTCTTAACTAGTACAAATGTTGCTGTGTCCGTTCGAAGAAATGACTTTTATTGGAAGAGTAAATAATTAGCAATAGTTGCGATACATACTTTCTCGTAAAAATAATGAGATGTTCTAAATTTTTCCGATGTTGCTACAGATTAAGTAAAATACATCTTCCATGGTTTTATTTGTATTCAAGGAGAAGTTAAGTTCAACCATCATGCTCATCTCGAAACTCGTCATGCATGATTTTGGAAAATTCATCACACATGTCTTGATAAGTCGAACTGAATATGATGTCATTGACATATATTTGAACGATGATGAGGTTTGAACTTCTCTTCTTAGTAAAAGAGTGTTATCTACCATTCCTATTTTATATTCATGTTTAATAAGGAAAGCTTTTAATCTATTTTACAAGCTTTGGGTGTTTGTTTTAAGCCAGATAAAGCTTTCTTTAGGTGTATAAACATGGTCAGTTTTTCAAAATCAATGGTATCTGGTAGTTGTGCAAACAGTTATTACTCCTCATTGATAAAACCATTCAGGAATGCACTTTTTACATCTATTTGAAATAGTTTAAAGTCTAAAGCATAAGCATAAGCTAATAGTATCCTAATTGACTCAAGTCTAGCAACTAGGGCATAAGTTTCATCATAATCGATGCCCTCTTGTTGATTATAGCCTT
Source organism: Tanacetum coccineum (assembly GCA_026074375.1). Classification (NCBI taxonomy): domain Eukaryota; kingdom Viridiplantae; phylum Streptophyta; class Magnoliopsida; order Asterales; family Asteraceae; genus Tanacetum; species Tanacetum coccineum. The sequence goes on from BQNB010112291.1 coordinate 5,978, forward strand.
GAGCAAACTAACTTCCTAGGTTATTTCGAGAAACAATACCCATTTTCGGTACTAACTTATTTCTAAACACTCACTTAGTTCCTATAATTGTCATATTCCTAGGTTGTGGAACTAACTCCCAAAACGTTCAGTTTTAGCAATATTAATGAATTGATTTAATTCTCTTTTGATAGCGACTATCCAACACTATCATCAGTTAAGCTTTTATTCACGTTCTTTGGTTTTATAGTTGATATAAAACAAAGAAGCTACTTTGGTTTGGGTTGTGATTCTAGGTTCTTTGGTTAAGATTTCCTATGACATTTTCTAATGGATGGTTCCTAGATTCCTTAATATTGACTATTTTGTCAATCTCTAAAGTTTCATCCATAATGTCATTTTTCTAGGTTTTTCTTTTCAGTAACCTTAATTTCTTCTTCTTCATCTAAGTCATCATCCACCAAGGGTGATGTATAGAGGATGGAGGAGTTTCACGAATGTCACGTTAAGTGATTCTTCGACATTCTAAGTGTGTTTGTTTAGATGATGTAGGCTTATATTTTGAGAATAACCTAAAAAGATACCTACGTATGCTATGGGTCAAAATTTGTAAGGGATTCTTTAGGGGGTGGTTTAGCAATTTTTGGGGTGTGTGTGTGTGTTCCTTTGGGGGTTTTCCCCCCCCCCCCCCCCCCCCCCCCCCGGGGGTGGGGGGGGGGTTTGAAAAAATTTCAGGCACTTGCTTCCAAACACTCTAAAGTAATCTAAAGTAGGTTTCCTTACCTCTTAAGAGTTCGTAAGGTGTTTTTCCTAACATGGCTCTAATTAGGATTCGGTAGAGAATGTATGTTTGAAGTGTTTATGCGTACACATTATCTTTTGTAGTAATGATTGTCATTTAACATACGGCCTACTCATTTCTTGTTGTGTTTCCTATTTTTCCTTTCATACACGCCATTTGATTAAGAAGCGTTGTAGAGCTGGAAGTTATGTAGATTAACCATTGGCATTACAAAACTCTCCAAATGGCAAACCTCATTATCAAATTCCCTCCATGGTCGGTTCTTTGACACTGTTGTATATCCTACTTGGTTTGAATTCTTCTTACTAATATTATTTCGAAATTGATCGAAAGCTTCGGTTTTGTCCTTATGAAATTTTGTCAAGTATACCTAGAGTAGGTAATCTACTTATGGACCTAAGGTATGGCCGGTTTCCTTCAGTAACCCGTTACGGCGGAATGGACCGAAGAGATCCTAGAAGGAGTCTAAGATCTAGTTGATTTGAGACTTATTCTATGCCTTATGACTAGAATGCGATTTGCTTTTCCAATTTTGCAAAGCCATCATAAGTGTTGATCAAAGTTATGCTTTAGGTAAGTTTCTAACTAATTTCTTAGTGCGAACGATTGAATGAGACGTTTATGTGCTTGGACCCTAATATCTATACCACATCGTGGAGTTTTCATTTCAATCGTTGCTAGGACTAAAATTTTGTATGTAGGCCTCATTTCCTAATTCATCACATTAAGCTTTCCTTTCCTATTATCTATACCTATGGTACCTTTACCATCCTTAGTAATTTCACCTATCCATCTGTTTAGAGAAAGGTTACTTCCTACACTTATTATCACATATTTGTCCTATACTTAACAAGTTAAATCTTAAGTTATCTACATGATCTACATTATTTATTTTGAGAGTCATTTGAAATCTTACCTTTGCCAATGATGTTACCGCGAAGATTGCTACCAAAAATAACATTACCTCTGTTGTATGCCTTGTAGCTTGAGAAGAGCTTTCGGTTACCCGTCATGTGTTTGGAGCATCCGCTATCCTTTATCCACTCATCGGGTTCCAAGTCGACTCCAAGGCATATCTATTTATATAAGGCAACACCTCAAACATTTGGTCCCCAATATCTTATGGGTCCAAAGTTGTTAGTGCTAAACATCCTTTGCATTTGATGCAATTGATTGGGATGTGGAAATGGAGGAAACATTTCCCATGGCATGTAACTTTGACGTTGGAAGTTGTTCCAAGTTACGGGAAAACCATGAGGTAAGTTTTGTCGACCAACATTCCTTTTTGGTTGTGGTGTCTTAGAACGAGGATAATGATTATTGACTCTTCTAGGTGGTGGAGTTTTTAATCTAAAGTTTAGTTTTGAAAATCCAACTCTGGGTTTTAACGATGGCTTGTAAAATTGTTTAACTTCATTATCACTAGCAACGGGAACTTTGACATTGTTTACCATTATATGTTTTGGTCTAGGTCCTTACATAGATTTTTGAAATGAAACAGATTTTTCAGAACCTGGTGAACAGACCGGCGGTCCCATAATTGCTTTGGGGGCCGCCTCTGCTATATGGGGGCCACCCTTATTTAAGGGACCTCCACCAGGAGACGTTTCTTTCTGAGATTTCATAAATTTTATTTCCTTACTTCCACTAGTTGATGCTTTGAATGAATTGAATCCCAAACCTAACTTATCCCCATAAGGTTTTTGATTACTCAACATTTCATTTAAGCAATGTGTACTATTTTCAATTTTCTTTAGTTTAATAACTTCCTCTTTGAGTTTTTCATTTTCAATTCTAAGCAATTGACATTTTATACATTCGATAACAACTCCCTTGTTTTTCTCGAGTGTGGACAATTTTTCTTTAGTTCACTAAGCTCAACTTTTAAGTCTTCTCTAGTGGTTTTTAGTCTTTTATTATTTTAGTGATTAATCTTTAAAACTAATTTTGCCACAGTTTATCATATTACATCTTTTAATATTAAGATCATCTATTGACGAGTTTTCATCACTAAAGTAAGAGGAATCGGAACTACCTCACTTGATGCTTGATTGCTACTAGATTATATTTCGTTATTGATTTTCTCTATCATCTTCTTACCGCTATCACTCCAGAACCTATGACAAATGCTCTTTGGTTCTAGTCTTTGGGTGGTATTGGACATTCTCAATAGATGTTTCAGGTCGCTGAATTAAAGCAACTTTTATCAACTTTACCATTTTTGTCGTCTCGACTTCTTTGAAACGTCTTTTTGTCGTTCTGAAGTTGTCTCACGAATCTACCTCCTCTCTTAAAGAATTTCTTGAAGTCTCTTACCGCCATGACGTATTCTTCGTCTTCACTCCTGGAAGTCGAACACTCTTCATCACTAGATTATTTCTTGCCTTTAAAGCAAGAGTATTTCCTTTCAACTTTTGCTTTTGACTATTTCGGAAATCTTTTCTGAATGATCATTTCGTGAACTTGCAGGTTCCCGATATAAGTTCAATTCAAGAGATAATAATTTTTTAAGGTCTTTCGAACTCTTCTAGGGCCGTGGACTTTGCTCTCCATTTAGGATGTAGAGTCCTAAGAAATTTTCTAACATAGTTCTTGCTAGAATAACCTTCATCAAGAGCTTTTAGACTAGTAATAATAGTATTAAATCTAGCAAAATCACTATCTATAAATTCGTTTCTTCGGAAATGACGAATTGTTCATATTGTTGAACCAAAAGGTCGATCTTATTATCTTTGACTTGATTATTACCTTGGTGGGTGATTAACAATGTTTTCCAAATTTCTTTTGCCGTATTACACATGAAAATTCTTTCATACTCTTTCTAGGCAAGCATTATAAATAACCTTTTTTACTTCCATTATTTTTTTGCGAGTCTCTTTTTAAGATCATCGCTTTGTTTTTCAAAAGGGATAATCTCATCTAATTTGGTTTTCGGATTTTGTTGAATGGGTTGAAAATCACCGTTGGTAATAACATGCCAAAGATCTAGATCTTTAGATGTAACATATGTCTCGAATCTATTTTTCCAATAAATAAGTCTTTGCATAGATTGCCCTTCTAGATATTTGTCGGAATCCATAGATCGATCCAAGCTTTAAAATACAATATATTTTAAAAATCTTGAGTGACCTTGGCTTTGATACCAATCGTGGAAAAAATAAAAGGGGGGGGGGGGGTTGTTGAATAGTATAGACAGGTTCGTTTTGTTTTAAAAACCTTTGCTTATAAAATATGTTAGAGTCCAAGTTGTATGTTTAACCAATCCTACAATATGAACATCAATATTACAATCTAAAACTAAAGCTATATTACAATGATATGATATGAAGAGATAGAAAAGGATCAATCAAACAAGACCCCAAAAAGAAATAATGGATTTAGAGTGGTTCGGCTACGAAGCTCTTCTTCGCCCGACTCCGTCTCCCCGAGTATCCTACTCGAGATTTCACTATGTCAACAAGCTCCCTTCAGGCGGAGAAAACCGTTTACATGTCGCTTACGTTATTTTCCGACACTAAGCTAAATGTCGAGTCCTAATCTTAGCTAGAACCAATCTACCACTTCACAATCAATACACAATCACTAGATCTACACTATCGGATTTACACAATATCCGAATCACACAAATACACAAGATAATTACAATAGAGATTTGATGCTTAGAAGAAAGAAAGAGAGATCCCTAGTTTAACACTTTGTTTCTTGACGAATACGAGTGTTCTTCTCTTACACTTGAATAAGAGGGAAGAGATGAGAAGAAGAGATTAGATCACTTGAAACAAGATCAAGAGATGTTAGTGATCAAGATATTTAGTGAGAAAAAGAAGGGTTTTAGAGAGAGAAAGAAGTGTGAGAAAATTCGTGCAAAGAGGTCTAATTTTCATCAAGGGGTGGACCAGTATTTATAGGCGGAAAAAGCCAACGGTAACTGGCGGCTGTCCCGGCGGTCCCATATATATAAAGGGGCCGCCGGGCCTATAAGGGGGCCACCAGGCCTATAAGGGGGCCGCCAGTAGACTTCGCTCCCTTTTTGTCTTTTTGTGAGGAAGGTTGTATCTAGTATAAAAGCTTCTGTTTTGGGAGGAAATTTGAATTTCAAATTTTAAGTTTTTAATAAAACTTTTCTTTTAATTAGAAAATATTTTGTATAATTAACTTTGTAAAAATATAATGGATAAGATAAAAATATTTTCTTGATCACTAATCATGTTTAATGATTTGTTTGTTCATACCTTAAGTGATTACTAATCTTAGAAATAGAATTTTACGATTAATAATTTGTAAACGTTTAATTTTATCATAAACATTTTTACATTTTGTTATTATCAAAACGTTGAGAGGTCGAAAAATATAAATAACATTTTTAGACATTATTTGTATTAACATGATTCATCGAACAAGCACTTCTTTAAATTAGATACGTGAAAAGTGTTATGAACCCTACTTAACTGTTGAGGAAATTCAAGTCTGTAAGCAACGGTTCCTATTTTTGCTAACACCTTGAAAGGTCCGATATACCTCGGGTTCAACTTCCCCCGTTTGCCAAAACGGATAACCCCTTTCCAAGGTGAAACCTTCAACATGACTTTGTCACCGACTTGAAATTCTAAGGGCTTACGCCTCACATCAGCATAACTCTTCTGACGATCACGAGCGGATTGAATTCTGCTTTTTATCTGAATTATTTTTTCGGTAGTCTCGTGAACAGTTTCTGGGCCAGTGAGCTGAACATCTCCGACCTCGGCTCAGCAAACAGGTGATCGACACTTTCGACCATAGAGTGCCTCAAATGATGCAGCTTTAATGCTAGTGTGATAACTTATGTTGTATGAGAACTCTACTAGTGGCAAGTGTTTATCCCATCCATTTCCAAAGTCTATTACGCAGGCGCGTAACATGTCTTTAAGTGTCAGAATGGTTCTTTCGCTTTGTCCACTAGTCTGCGGATGTTAAGCAGTACTCATATCTAATTAAGTACCCAAAGCTTTCTGGAATGCCTGCCAGAACTGTGATGTAGATCTGCCATCACGGTCAGAGATGATAGAGACCGAAACTCCATGCCTTGAGACCACTTCTTTCATGTAAAGTCTCATCAGTCTCTCCATCGAATCGGTTTCCTTCATTGGCAAAAAGTAAGCAGACTTGGTAAGGGATCTATAATCACCCAAATGGTATCATAACCACTTGACATCTTTGGAAGCTTTGTGATAAAATTCATAGTTATTTTATCCTATTTCCACTGAGGTATCACAGGTTGTACCAACAAACCATATGGTTTTTGGTGCTCAGCTTTGACCTTCGAACACATCAAACACTTGCTGACGTAGGTGGTAATATCTGCTTTCATGTTTGGCCACCAATACAATCTCTTCAAGTCTTGATACATCTTGTCAGAACCTGGATGGATTCAGTACTTCGACTTATGTGATTCGTGCATAATCAAAGCCCTTAAGTCACCAAAGCATGGTAACCAACTCATGTTATCTAAATATAGCGCTTCGTCTGTACAAGGTTCAAGTTTCTTCTTGAGCATACCACCCACGTCTTCAGTCTTGAAAATTTCTAGTTTCCTTGCCTCAGTCTGAGCATTCAGAATTTGTGCAGGAAGATCCAAACCAATAGTCATAACTAAGGCTTGAACCCGTAATGGCGTAATCCGTTCTTTTCGACTCAAAGCATCGGCCACTACATTTGCTTTTCCCGGGTGATAACGAATTTCGCAATCATAATCACTAAGCAACTCCAACCAACATCGTTGCCTCATGTTCAACTCCTTCTGATCAAGAATGTGTAGTAAGCTTTTGTGATCAGTGAACACGGTATATTTCATTCCGTACAAGTAGTGTCTCCAAATCTTTAGAGCGAACACTACTGCTCCTAATTCTAAATCACGAGTTGTGTAATTCTTCTCATGAATCTTCAGTTGTCGAGAAGCGTAAGCTATAACCTTCTCCCTTTGCATTAACACAGCACCCAAACCTTTATACGAAGCATCGTAATAAACTATAAAGTCTTTGGTTCTTTCGGGTAAAGCTAAAATTGGTGCACTACATAATTTTGCTTCAATAACTGGAAAGCTGCTTCTTCTTTGTCTCCCCAATCAAACTTGACACCCTTCTGAGTTAGTTTGGTCATCGACTTGGCAATATTCGAAATCCTTCAATGAATCTTCGGTAGTAACCGACAAGACCTAAAAATTGGCGAATCTCCGTTGAAGTCTTAGGAGACGCCTAATATTTGATGGATTTGATCTTGGCGAGATCCATGTGAATGCCTTGACTATCAATCATGTGGCTGAGAAATTGTACTTTAGGGATACAAAATTCACATTTAGAGAATTTGGCCTACAACTCCTCATTCTTAAGCAACTCTAAGATTGACTTAAAGTGCTCATCGTGCTCTTGCTAGTTCTTTGTGTAGATCAAAATATCATTAATAAAGATAATCACAAACTTGTCCAAGTATGGCTTGCACACCCGATTCATGAGATCCATAAATACTGCCGGTGCGTTCGTTAAACCAAATGGCATAACCTGAAACTCGTAATGACTATAACGAGTTTTGAATGCGGTCTTCGGGATATCTTCTTCGCGGACTCTCAGTTGATGATAACCTAATCTCAGGTCGATATTCGAGTAGACACTCGACCCTTGTAGTTGATCGAATAAATCATCAATTCTTAGAAGCGGATAATGATTCTTTACCGTTAGCTTATTCAATTCCTGGTAATCGATGCACATTCGGAATGATCCATCCTTCTTCTTGACAAACAAGACCAGATCTCCTTAAGGTGAGGAACTGAGTCTTATAAAGCCTTTGTCAGAAAGCTCTTGCAGTTGATCCGACAATTCTTTCATTTCGGATGGGGTTAATTGATAAGGCGTCCATGCTACAAGTGCAGCACCAGGTATCAAATCAATTTGAAATATCTACTTTTCGGGTCGGTGGAACACCCGCAAAGTCCTTGAGAAATACTTCAGGGAAATCTCGAACAACTGGTACATCCTCAAGTCACTTCTCCTCCAACTTGTCTTCAGCCTTCTTCTTGGTAATTTGTGCCAAAAAGACATGACATCCTTTTAGCAGATACTTTTAAGTCTTGGTGCATGAAATGATATTTAATCGCGACTCGTTTCCATGGTTGCTTCCGTCACAACAATCTTCTCATCACATACAATCACGGCCTGATACAATGATAACCAATCTATACCGATTATAATGTCAAAATTACCAAGTTTTGCGGGCATGAGGTTGATATTAAATTAGTGATTTAACAAGTTTAACGTACAACCCCGAATTATAGTATTAACTCCTGTTATTCTGCTGTCGGCTAACTCAACGTCATAACTATTGTCTAGTGTAGATGGGATGATACCAATTAATGAACTAAATGCAGTCGACACAAAACTTCTATCGGCACCGGTATCAAATAAGATGGAAGCAAAACGGTTATTGAGTAGGAACGTACCCGTAACAACGTCCGAGTCAGTGTTGGTTTCACTGCCTCCCAAAACATAAGCCTTTCCACAAGCTTCAACGTTCCCAACCTGATTTCTACAAATTTTATTCTTTAGTTTTGGGCAATCTTTCTTGTAATGCCCTTGGACTACACATTCATAACAAGTAACAACCTTCTGAATCACCCCGGGGCTCTCTGGTTGTTAGAAGTAACAGCAGGACTTCTACAATCATAGGCCAAGTGGCCAACTCTTTTGCAGTTTGTGCACTTTGCAATGCACAGCCCATTGTGATGATAGTTGCACTTGGTGCATAGTGGTAAAGATCCCCCATACTCTTTCTTCTCACAAGGCCCAACAGTGTAGGCCCTGGCTACATTATGCCTCTTGAAAGGCTGTTGTTGAGTTTGATTATTCCTTGTGTTGTCATCAAGCTTTCTTTTGTTCTCATATTGTCTTTCAGCAAAAGTACGGACCTTTTGGTCCATCAGATCATTAGCAATCTCAATTGCTTCTTGCATGGTTTTCGGTTTGGATGCCATCACACTACCTTGAATCATGTCGGGAAGTCCACCAACTTATTTCTCCACCTGATCAGACTCTTCATGAAACATTCTTCCACACATCAAAGCCAATTCCTAGATATGTTGTGTGTAGCTCACAACATCCGTTCCCTTAACCTTCATGTTCTAAATTTCAATTTCTAGCTTTTTGATTTCACTTCTTGGACAATACTTGTCGGTAATCATTTTCATCAATGTTTTCCATGTCATTCCATAAGCAGCATCATGGCCAACAGTCTTAACGTAGGAGTTCTACCACGTTAGTACATTTCTAAGAAAAGTACATGTAGCATACTTAATTTGGCACTCAACGGTGCAATTGCTTATGTGGAATACATATTCCATTTTCTTGATCCATTGAGTCAAACCTATGACTCCTTTAGTACCCTTATAGTTAAGGGGTTGACAGTTTAAGAAATCCTTGTATGTGCACACACAAGCAGTGTTTGGCGTTCTTCCATTGCCACTTCCCGAACCGTGGCTATCATGTCCATTCCCACTGCCTCTGTTAGCTTCATAATCAGCCAAAGCATCAGCCACGCCTTGGGCTATCAATGCCTTAATAACAGCATCACTCATAGGAGTTTTCTTTGGAGCCATTTTTCTAAATATCAAAAATATAATACCCGTGATATTTCGTACAATCATAATCACGACATGAAATAAGCATGATATATAAATATAGATCACAACACACAATGAAATATATAACAAAAATGAGATCATCGATGACATAAATAAGCCGACGTCATATATAACAACATCGTAAAACATACATAATAGATTCGGTTACAAAATGACCAGTACAATTAGGTTACAAAATGAAAAATATGATCCTCGATCCATACTAGCTGGGAGTTACCCATAATACTTAGTAGGCTATACAAGATAGCTAACACATGATACAACACTAACAACTACTACCAGCGTCAGCTGGTCCATCCTGACGCTCTGCATCTCTAGTGCGCTCTAGCTCTCTAAATCTGTCATGCTCATGCTGAATGTGTCTAGTCAGTCTGTCACCATCATTAATCCTCTGTCTTTGCAGCACTTTGACCTCAGCATGCAGTGCTCTGATCTGATGAGCTCATGCCTAACGAGCATAACGGGCCTCTCGCTCAAAAGAAAAGGACATAGAGTGAATATATCGCCTATCTCTCTCCAATGTAGAGATACGAGCCCTCAGTAGTGCTCGGTCATCCTGAGCATCCTGATGACGCGTATAAAACTCCTCATTGTCATGCCTATGAGTGGCAGCAAGGTTGGTCATCCTCTCATTGACCCCCTCTAAGGCGGTCACTCTCTTATTAGTGGCTCAAATACTGGCATCCTGATAGGTGTAAAATACACATATCTGTTAATACCTAAAAAAGCCCAATTAAACCCAAAACACAGTAAAAATGGCAAAAATATGCTTGGTTTGTGTTTGTATGTGTGCAGGTACATATATATCAAAAATCACAAGAAATCGTCAAAAAACGGGCAAACACGAACACGAGAAACGGAAGAGCACAAGAGAAGCCAAAGATTCAAAGCCAAAGTCAACCTTCAGTCAACCCTGGGTCAACAGAAGTCAACCACAAAATGACAAAATCCCAAATGTTCCAAATCAATCCCTTAACTTTCCAAAAGTTACACAAATAGTCCCTAACTCTTATTGGGCCCTTAAACCCTAAAAACCATACCCGGAAACCTTTAAACCAAAAACCAAGTCCAAGCCCACAACAAAAGCCCAAACCCTAGCCCAATACCCTTTTTTATAAAACCACAAGGGCCATTCATGCCATTTTTAAAAGTCCTTTTAATACTATACTTGGGATAAACAACCACAGGGACTGAAAGTGCAACTACCCCAAAGTTTAAAACAAATATTACCCTTTTTCAGTTAAAATGGGCGCCAAGCTCATGTTACTATTCATCGTCTCCCCAAAATCACCCCTCAGTCAAAATCATAGGGCTTTCTACAATTAAGGGTCAATTAAGACAATTCAAGGGCTCACAAACATGATAGCAGGGTTAGAATTGTCAAATCAAGCACTCTAAGTGGCTCACTCAAGCAAGGATCACTCGTGGAAGCAAGAAAGCACAAGGGGATGTGGGATTCTACACTTGAAGTACTCACATAAGAAGCACAATCAAGTAAATCACACGGATGCCACACTGGCAATCCGTGTGAGGCTAATCATGATCCAAGGGTTGTAAATGATTTGCCAATCATTGAAGGATTGTACGACAGAGATTAAAGGGAGCGTGGGATGCAAGCAAGTTCCTAGAAGGTTCTCTACAGGGCTATAAATAGCCCACACTATCACACACACCAGAGAGAGCTTTTACTTTACTTTTCTATTTTTTAGCTTAATTTTCAAGTAATCCTTTGTAACTTTCCTTTCAAAGTAATGTAACAAAGCTTTCATTAATAAAATTCAGTTTTATTGTGTCATAAGCTCTTTTAATTTCACTTATAAGTTCTCATTTACCTCTCAAATGTTAAGCTACTATTACCTATAAGCTCTCAATAGCTCTAATAAGTCTTTAAGCTTATTATTGAGCTTAAACAATCCTTAATTACACCTTAACTCTAAAATAAGAAGCATTACCTTAACTTTGGACTTATAAGCTATGGATGGGGAGCTAGCCTTGGAAGAGCTCCCATGGATTATACTAGCTTATCCAATAGGATAAGCTAGAGCTTGTAGCTGTTAATTGAGTTGGTGCTTCTGTTTAGCCGAAGCAAAAGTAAGTTTTCATTTAAATTCTCATGTTCTTTAATATTTAGTATAATAATAGTTTATTAGTTAGAATTGCTTATTTGCTTATTCTATTTGCTTAATTGTGCTTATAGTTATTCCATTGTGCTTATTAGTTATTAATTTACATCTGTTTTTAGCTTAATAGTTATAAATCTAGTTTTGCATTTATTTGTCTTATAATCATATAAAAAACCAAAAATAGTTAGCATTAGTAGTAGATCTTTGAATTTAGATTAATTAGTTGTTAATTTGTATTCATTAAGCTTGTTTTAAGTTGATTATTGTCTGGTATTAAAGAGTTGTTAAGTAAATTTTCAATTTCATTCATAAATGCAATCTATCAAGAACAATAAGGGGTGTTTGGATCAATGCACTTTGACCTCTAAAAGTTAAAATAGATTGTGCAAATTGTTTGAGTCAGTTTTGTTTTAACTTTAGACTAGTAGTAATTCAGTTTTTAAAGTTAAGCTCTCAAAAATAAAAAAATAGAGCTTAGTATGTATGTTTCTGCACCAGGGGAGTTTTTGCCTTAAGTTTTGATTGCTTAAAATTGAAT
>BQNB010112292.1:0-22182 GCA_026074375.1 Tanacetum coccineum
TTAAGTGTTTAGTAAAATCACTTTCGTTCATGATATACCCTTTGGTTCTCTATATTTACAAATACAGTCCCTATGTTTATGAAAATGTAATATTTATGTTTTAAACCCCTGGGTTTCCACATTTATACATTTAGTCCTTCAATCTAAGAAAAGTACACTTTTGGTCCATATACTTTTAAATAGCCCCTTTAAGTTTCAGAAATGACAGAAACAACCCCTAGACCTTTTAAAACAGTTTTTGATTGTTTTAACCCTCTAGTTTACAAATTGACACTTTTAGCCCTTTAACTTGTAAAAATCGCATTTTAAGTCCAATTAGGTTCTAACAAGTGACAATGGATCTTATTAAGCTCCAATAAGCCATATAAGCTGGGTCAGCTTATAAATAAGCTCGGATGAGCTTATTTAGGCTTATAGGACCTTATTGGGCCTGTTAAGGTCCAATACGTAATTTATAGGTCCAATTTAGTTTCCAAAGGCACATAAGCCCTCATTAAGATTATTTAAGCTTAATAATTCTGTTTGGTTAAAAAATAAGCTTGAGTGAGCTTATTTGAGCTTATTTGAGTTTGTTGGGCTCGTTAGCCCATCAACCTTAACTCGAATTGTTTTTAAAAGGTACATTTGGGTTTATCATATGATCCAACTTATTTTCTTATTTCAATAAGCACTCATAGGATCTGTTTAAGCTATTTTTATTATGTGGCTCGTTTAATAAGCTATTAAGCCTCGGTAATGGGCTTTTGGGCCCATTACGAACTCGTTAGGCATTTTAAGCTTTTGGGTTTACTCCTTTAAGGTCCATTAGCATTTTCTAAGGTTATTATATGTCCTATAAGCTGTTTAAGCTCGCAAATAAGCTGTCTAGGCTTATTTGTGGCTTATGAGCATTGTTTGGTCACGGTAATGGGCTACTAAGCCCATTAAGGGTCCGATTTGTTTTCTAATAAACGTTAAGGTACCTTAGGGTCCATATGAGTTCAATAAGCCTTTTAGACTTCTTAATAAGCTCAAGGAGCTTATTAATCAAATGTGGGCCCCACGGTAAGGTCTATTGGGCCTGTTTGGGCCTTGTAAAGGTTTGGTAATCTCTTTAGTAGCCCGTTAAGACTTATTTTAGGCGTCTCACTTAACCATGAGCTCAATAAGCTCTTAACACTTCCATAAGCTCACGTGAGCTTAATATTAAGCTGTGGGCCCCTTTTATACCCGTTAATAGACTGTTGGGCTTGAGGAGGCCCATTAGTGGTTCATTTTGTTTAGGTAATAATATAAGGATTTCGTTTAATAGCCCTAGTAACCACAAATGAGTTTGTTTAGCTTATATACGGGTCGTGTCCATCATATGCATACGTTTCAACGACTAGTATAGTTTTCGTAAAATTCATGTGTATCAGTTAGTGTTCACGTTGTACATGTTTCTTTATATCTTAACACAACATAAGGTCGTATACGTGAATAAATAATGCGTATAACATGTATGTTTTTGTATTTATTATGTATAAGCTCACGTTAATGTATTATTTTCATTTTAACGTGACATAACGACTAGCAAACAAAGAAACAATCATAATACGAAACGTACAAGCTTGAACGGGACTTACAAAGGGTCCTAGTGACTTGGTTGATGAGTTTAGACGTGTAGAATGCTACCCCAAACGTGTTACACAATCGAAATAATCAAACCCATGCTTCAAAGCTTATACAAATACCCAACCTTAGCTCGATAACCTTCTTGTGACCTTGTATGAAGACCTTAGTGTTATTTGTATGATTAAGGGAGATTATGAGGGTGTTTGCTTGCGGCTTATGACCCGAACAAGAGAGGAGTAATATGGTTTACTTGTTTGAGTGTTTGTGAGTTATAAGAAGTGTTAAATGGTAAATGTGAGTGAGTATTTATAGGCAAGATAACTAGTTACATTTTCCTAGTCCTATAAACAAACCAAACCATGCCCTAACTAGATGGTTTTGTGGTTTCTAGTTAATCACACATGGTTTTGTTAATACTACCTAGTACCATTTTAATTACAAGATTTTGGTACAAGAATTACCAAGATTATAGAAATCTTATGGATTTTGTATATGTTGGTTAGCTAGCCGCGGCATCAAGAGAAAAGAGGGATCCAAGGTGGTCTTTATCCAATGTATATTAGCTAACTAGGAACATTAAGTACAAATCTTAATTAAAACCTTGATGTACAAGTACTTAGTATAAGATTTATGAAGATTTGATAGTTGATTTGTGTGTGGATGTTGTTTCTAGCCGTGGCATCAAAGGAGGGCAAAGAGAGGGATTAATTTGGCTAATTTGGGACAACTAGTACCTTCCTTAATTACCTAGGATTGTACATGTACTTTGGAGATAAAACAAAGATTTGCTAGTTGGCTTATGTTGCCCATATTCAGCCATAATGGCTTAATAACACAAGATTTGAATAAATTTTGTGTTTAAGGTTTAAAAGTGGGTGTTGGTTTGAGTCTAGGTAAGTCTAGGTATTTCCGGGGTGTGTCTAAATGTATTTTATTGCGAAACGTAAGCCTTTTACGTGACCAATAAAAATAAAATACACAAAGTCATTAATTAATTTCTTAAAAATTATATAACACTTGATTGATGTAAACCTTAATTTATTTGATGACCGTTTACGTTAAATGATTATTTCTAGTCTACGCGATTTAGCTTAAAAGTTAAATTAAAAGTAAACGCGTATCGGACCAAAATAAATAGTGACGAATAATAGGAGTCGTAAAATGACCTGAAATTGAGAAATGTTACATCATCTACATAGACCTGAACCACTAAGATGTCGTCATCAAAGCGTTTTATAAACAGCGTTAGATCAATGGTGCCTTTGAAGAAGTGCTTTTGTAGGAGAAACTTAGTATCTCGTTCGAAACGCCGTCTTAGGTATGTCATCTTCATGCACGCGTAGTTGATGATAACCTGACCGAAGGTCTATCTTGGAGAAAAATCATGATCCTTGTAGTTGGTCAAACAAATCATCAATCCTTGGAAGAGGATATCGATTCTTAACCGTCAACTTGTTCAGCTCTCTATAGTCGATGCACATACGAAGAGAATCATCCTTCTTTTTAACAAATAACACTCGCGCTCCCTATGGAGAATGACTAGGTCGTATGAAACCCTTGTCTTGCAACTCTTGCAACTGCCCAGACAATTCTTGCATCTCTAAAGGCGCTAAACGATATGGAGACTTCGCAATTGGCGTCGCTCCAGGAACTAGATCTATGCGAAACTCCACCTGCCGTTGCGGAGGCAATCCTGAAAAGTCCTCTAGGAACACATCCTCAAATTCCCGTACTACGGATATATAACACCCCGTGTTTTAGGTCATTGTATGACATTATTTAATCTACTAATTATTTTTAGGGTTTTACGCGTTTGCTCTTAAACCGTAAACGTTAAGTTAAATCGCGTAAACTGAAAATGATCATACAATGTAAACGGGCATTAAACAATTAAAAGTTTATATCTAACAAGTGTTATATGATTATTTAGAGGATAATTATTAACTTTGTTCATCATATTTTTATTGGTTACGTAAAATGCTTACGTTTCACGATAAAATGCGTTTAGGCATTCCCGGAAGTTCCAAAACCTAACTACGCCTAAACAAATACCCACGATTATACCCAATACTCAAATTAATAAATATAACAACATACATATGAGTATGTGGCCGAAATTCAAGTGCTAGGACCAAGTCTTACCTTGTTTGCAAGACTTGCCCTAAATATCTAGATATTACAAAATATCTAGGGAACCAAGTCTTACACCTTTGTAAGCACTTGGCTACTTGCACTATGAACCTTCCTAGTAAGTCCCTAACTAGATATTTTCACTATATAATGCCTAAGCTAGCAAGTAACACACACTTCTCTCATTTCCAAGGTGTAAACAAATCAAAACCTCTCTTTCTCTCCTCATCATAACCCACGGCCAAAAACACCCTCCAAACCAAATCCATTGCTTGATTTTCTATCATTATACAAGCATATACACATCATATCTAAGGTATTCTAAGAAGGTTTCAAGGGTTGGTTAAGCTTTGAAAGGGTTTTAACAAGTTATTGCAAGATTAGGGTTTCAAACCTAATCTAGGGTTTATAAGCTTGTAAGCTTTGGTTTTGAGTCTAAACACGGGTTTAGCATTCATTTCACATCTCATACATCATCCCTAAGGTCTTCCTAATTCCTTCATACTTTTATTTATTATGATTTTATGTGTTATATGTTAATTATGGCTAAATCACCACTAAGGACTTTTTAATATGTAAAATGAGTTTTCACTTATGTTTATGAATTTATGCACTTATTCTTATGTCATATGGTTATATATATCATGGAAAAATGAATGTAAAAGTATGTTAACATATGGTTTAAGTATAAACATGTTTAGGTTAAATTAGGGTTTTATAAGGTTAGTTTTTTTCTATCTTCACGATAGAAAATAATGAAAAAGAAATTGTTAACCTTATGACAATGAAAATTATAAGGACCATGGATGATCTTGGACTTTATTATAAGTATTACATGTGTTTAAAATAGTTATAAGGGTATTCTTATATTTAAACTTACTAAACTAGTTTAATACATAAAAAAGGTTTTAAAAGAAAAAACATGAATACTTAGGGGCTGTTTTAATTGAAATTTTAGACAGTAGGTATTGATATAATATAATAATAATAACGTCCGGGACATTCCGAAATTGATAAGAAACTCGAAAAACCGATTTATAACGAAAAAGATACGTTAATTACGAGTTTACGACTATAAATACTTTTATAAAACTATTTTTATAAAAGTTACTATTCATTACAGCAACTTTTATTTTTAAAACATCTAATATATGATATAACTTTTAATTACGAGATCGTACTCGAAAGAATCGCTAAAAACGGAACTATAACGAATAAACTACGACATTTTCGATAATTAAAGTTTATAAAAGTAATTTTATAAACTATGAACAGATAAAAGAATATTCTTCAGCGACCCAAACTTTATAAAATATGATACCACTTTTTAATAACAAAAACGAACTCGAAGGAATCAACTAAAATCGGATTAAAACGAATAAGTTTATTCGATTACAAGTTACGCTAATTAAAGCCCTAAACGACTAACTAGCTGTCATTGAACATAATTTTTACTATTCATCGCAGAATCTTAAAAACTTGAAAATGTAATATTTTGATCACTCGTCTTACTACGAAGACGTGGACGTAAGAAACGCGAGCAACGGGCTTAAAACGACCAAATTAAGTCATTTTTACGAAAAGTATATTTATAAACGTTTTCACTTTATAAATATTATTTTACTAAAACGATTAGTCGGTGATTATGCTATATAGAATATTGAGTGGTTATCAAAGTGCTATAATACTAGGGAGTTTCATAATGAGGCCTCTTCGGATGGCGTATCGACGAGTTGTTGAATTTACGATTTAAAGTGTCCTAACTCCTCGTACGTCATGTCATGACCTCTTTAATTATGATAGCCCGAACGATAGTACGATGTAACAACTATAAGATTATATTCAATGTTATTAATTAAAGTACTCGGTACTTATACGACCTTAATTTAAATAGGTTGCATTTATCGTCTTGCGTGACGTTTTATCTGTGATTATTTAGACTAATCCTGTACTCATGGAGAGCATAGCCCCACTTTTACAGTTTTACTATTTACTAATTATATGGGGTGGGAAACATGCTTTGTATTTATCAATAGGACGCAAGTGTTTAAAGTATTTTGACTATTGTTTTTGCCTAGTACGATAACCCTCCTGAGCCTATTATCAAGAACTGTCATTTGCATAGATGTAGTTGTTTAATTGCATTATGTGAGCGCCGAATGATATAAATAGGGAAGGAAGATAAAGAATAATAATAGATATCTATAGGGAATTACCTCCCCGTTTGGTGTGATTAGCTATCAATGGGAACTAACGTTGACCATGTCGGACTGGAATGTGCGGGTTACAACATCAATAACGGGCAATGAACGGCTAAAAAAGCAAATATAGGTTAGCTTTCGGTCCATGAGCTTAGTGCAACATAATCTGGTTTTGTGAGTGTTGGCATATGTTTGTAAACATCACGTGGAAATTCTTGCGTTCCTGCTAATTTAAATGCATAAGACCTAGAATTCACAACATTTTTTGTTTGACGTTTTAAGCAATTTTTAGTAGGTCCAATAGGCACGAGGTGCCAAGGATGCATTGGATTATGTTTAGGATGATGCACTGTAAAGATTATGTGCATCATGTTTTGGAAAATCTATTTATCTTTTGTAATAGTAAACTAAGAACAAGGTAAGCTATAAGCTCTTTGTAATATTGATCTTTTATTTAAAATCCAATGTGTCAATCTAAACGACTTTTGTGTCGTTCTTATTAAATCGTTGTTCTGTTTTGATCTTGAAGTAACATGCCCCGGATCCTTATTCGCGCTGCGACCCATCTTAAGGGTGTTACACAAAACATTTTTGATCAACAAGCCATACTCAAATAATCGTTATCAAGATCTCATTTGAGATCTAAAACAACAACGTGATAAATTAGACTTACAAATAAAAGCTGTTATTGACTATAAAATACAAAAGAGGAATAATCAAAAGACACAAACGATTTTCAAGTCAAACCACAGCGTGACAAAGAGGAAAAATACTCTTAAATGATAATCTTCAATTACAAGCTAAGAACAAAGATCTATGAAGAACGTTGTTTGTAAATATGGGCAAATCAACTAAAAGGACTTCAGTGCTTACAAAGAACAAAAAGCTTTTCGGGACAACTTACAGAAGTCGGGTTTGGGAATATTAAGGTCC
This sequence comes from Tanacetum coccineum, assembly GCA_026074375.1. Lineage (NCBI taxonomy): Eukaryota > Viridiplantae > Streptophyta > Magnoliopsida > Asterales > Asteraceae > Tanacetum > Tanacetum coccineum. The sequence goes on from BQNB010112292.1 coordinate 6,858, forward strand.
TTATTGTTCATTCACAAGCTTACCCAAAATTCCTAAAGTTTTACGCGCTTATGAACTTTTTAATAAGAATGAACAACTGGATGTGTTTGATTCTGAGGATACTCTTGAGGATGCTGAACAGAGTCGATTAAAAATGAATGAGTTTCAAAAAGATGAAAAAGTTCAAAATTTAAAGATAAAACCAATCGATTACGGAAAATTGAACAAACTTTATGACAGTTTATAGTTCCTCAAAAAAAACTTCTAGTGAACATAACATATTTTCCATCATCTTTTATATCTTCTGAAAAAGTTTCTTCTGAGACAAAACCAAGCATGGCATTAATGCCTAGTGCAAATCCAATGCTTGTGGATTTGAATGTAATGGAAAATGTTTTCAAAAAATTGTTTGAGTTACTAGAAAAGAATTGTAAACTAGAAAGCATTTTCTATACGTCTAAAGAAGACTTCGATTAATCGACTGTTTGTGTATAAGCGAAATCATATCTCGAGAAAGACATGTTCTATTTTGAAGTCTTTCATAATCAATTTTAAAAGAGATGTAAAAGAAATGAAAGATGTTTTTGTTTCACAGTGAAAAAGATCTAGATGAAACTTTCCAACAAATGATCTTTTTAAAAGACCAACTCTTGGAAGCATCCTAGCTGAAGAAATCAAGGAACATGTCATAACCTCTTGTGGGAAATAAGGAATAAGATTTACATTATAAAACTGAAAGATTTCAAAGAGTCAAAAGATGTTTCATATGAAGCACAACAGCTGATACTGTTGTAATGAATGCATTGAAGTCACACAAGAATTGTCAAAAAGAATTGTTGAATTGGAAAAAGACTTGTCAAAATTTAAGGCAAAGAGTATTGCTTTTGAAATCGCACTTCAGCACAAGTCTCGAGAAAATACTTCTTTGAAAACGTTGCAAAAAGAAAATGAGAATTTTATGGCATCATTACAAATCGAGAATGCTCATTTGAAACAGACTTATAAAGATTTGTTTGATTCGGTTCAAAGGTCAAGAGTTGAGACTAATGAAGGTGATGAAGTCAAAGTTAAGGTCGATTTTGATGAGATTGAAACTAAAAACATTGAGTTGGAATATCGAGTGGCGTCATTAATAAAGGAGAATGAACACTTGAAGTTGACTTACCAAAGTTTGTTTGATTCAATCAAGAAGTCGCGAGGTCAAACAAAAACTTCAAATGTAACACAAAATGAGGCAGAAAATCTGAAGTCTCAATTGTTTGAATTTGCTGAAACTAAGTTCAATAACATTTTCGAAAAGATTGAATTTTTCAAAAAGAAGCAATTGGATATTTCTGAACTTAACATGGAATCGGGGGAGAAACAGAATCTTTTTGAAAACGAAACAAGTGTTTTTTCAAATTAAAGATTTGAGAGCGTGGAAAAGTCCTTTAGCAAAACAAATAAAAGAAAATTCTGATTTGTTGATAAAAATCGATAATCTTGAGAATGTTTTCGCTGATGAAGAAAAAAGGGCAACATTGGGAAAATTGAATGCTTTTGATAATGAAAATTGTGATTTTGAATCAAAGGTTATTCATCTCGAAAAAATCATTGCTCAAAAGTCAAAAGATCTTGATGATGTCAATCTTGAATATGACGAACAAACAGCAAATTTGTGTGCGTATTTTGAAATACTTGAAAAAAACGAAAGTGTTGTTGAACGACAATTGGCTCGTAAGGTTGATGATTCTAAAGCCGAAAAAGATAAATTTTTGAAAGAAATTAATCATTTAAGGACTTAACTTGAAATCTGAAAGGGAAGCGTGTGGAAACAAAGTTTGATAATTCTTCAATTTTAGGAAAAACACTGTTTCTTAACAATGAAAGAGATCAGCTTTTGAAACAAATTGCATCTTTGGAATCAAAATTGGCATCACAAGATATTCGTTCTTGTCAAAAAGAATATCATAAGTTGAGAACTTCGTATAATGTTTTAAAAGTGAAGTTTGATTCTCTTAATCGGAAAAAATGAAACATCAATGTTTCAAATTCTTCAAAACCTAAAGAAAGTGTTTCGGAAAAGGTTCACACGGGTGAATCCTCAAAATTGTTTTTAAGAAGGTTTTCTCAGTTTACAACCTATTCTTTACAAAAAGATAGGAAGTTTTCTAAGAAATCTCAAAGTTTTGAAATATTTTTTCCTCAAAAGGGTTTTAAGACAAGAGCTTCAAATGCAAAGAATCAATCTTTTGAAACATCACACTCTTGTTTTACACCGGTAAAACAAGTGTGGAGGCCAATTAAGGAATCTTAAAGTTTTGAAGCATCTACTTCTCAAAAGAGTTTTAAGACAAGTACTTTAAAAGGAAATAATCAAGTTTTTGTTACTCCGCATTCTTGTTTTACATTGGTAAAACAAGTATGGAGACCAAAGCAAAGTCATTCAAAATCTTTCAAATATTCCAAATCAGAAATGCTTTCGATGCAAAACAAGAATGACTTTCAACCATCACACGAAAGAAAGATTTTCAAAACGCTTCAAAAAGAATTTTCAGAATGAAACATCAAATGACAATAACAAATGGAATCTTCTTTGTTAACCAAGATTTAAATCCACATGAAAACCGAGTTTCAAAATCAAGGAATACAAGAGGAAATTTTAAATCTTCGTTGAAACCACGAGAGATGTTTTCAAATGAAACACCACGGGTTTCAGCTCTTCGTGAGACCTCAACATCTTACGTTCGTCTTTGTCACAAACTTGCATTTGTATTTCAAAATTTGTAAACCCGTTAGCACCGTGCTTATATGGGAGTTCACAAAGTTGTTGGTCTAAAATTCAATATGTAATGGTGTTTGTACTCATATAACAGAAATATGCATACCCGTGCATAAATAAAAGGTAAAATGTATGTTTCAGTGCATTTACCTTGAACAACGAATAGAGAAATCTTTTCAGTCCTTGAGCTATTCAAATAAAACCATTCAAATTTTTGTAGCTTCAATCAATAGTTTGTAATCAGAATCAGATTGCAACCCTCTTGAAATAAAAGGAAAATAGTACGTTTTCAGTGCATTTATCCTATAACAACGAAAAGAGAATCTTTTCTGTCGTGAGCTATCAAATAAAACAATTAAAGTTTTGTAGCTCAAGATCACAGTTTGGAACAAATGTCAGATTTCCAACCCGTCTTCAATAAAAGGAAGTTACGTTTCCAGTGCGCTTTATCTTTAAAAGAAGAGAAATCTTCTTTGTCTCGAGCAATATTTTTTTTTATCAACCTATTTTAAAAAGTGAGCTCGGAGACATACGACTCTAAGTATATGTCCAGCTTAGGACTTAATCTTCAAATAAAGGAAAGTTACATTTTTGTACATTTATCCTTAAAACGGAAGTTTACAACTTTTTGGACTTGAGCTAATCATTTAAGACATTACAAAAATCTTGAGATCAAGCCAAAAGCGGTATACAAATGGAAAATGTTTGAACAAATGAATAATAATCGATTTAAAAGAAGTTGTGGTCAAGTATGTTTATATCGATAAGCTAGCAAATGTTGAAACTGTGTCCGATATTACGACCGTTACCTAAAATTAGCAGATGAGGAGTGAGCAATCTATGACCATACATTTAGATAATTTATATACTTTGACGCAACTATGTTTTCACATTTTGTTAGAACATTCAAAAAAGATCCAAATCATAATTCATATCCTATATCCGTTTACTCCCATGTGTTTTTTCAAATTCTTATATAGCTACTATTTAAGTCCATTTGAGTATCAAATATCATTTGGTATGCTATTTTTGAGAGGTGAGAGAAATCTGGATTAAAATATGAACAATAAATATAAAGATGCTAAGTGTGTGGAATATCAGAGTGTCTAAAAGATCAAAGCGTGCAGATACAACTCTTTCCTCCATGTGCAAGAATAATATATTAAATGAAAAAAATTTAATATCCGATGCACATGTGTAATGGGGATATTTCCTCAAAAAGGTGAAACTTTCAAAGTGTTAAATGTTTTGATTTATATCAAACACTTTGATTGATTTTCAAATGGTTTTATGGTTTTTTTCTTAATACCCAACAACCAACTACCTCACGATGATCAAAGAAGGAATAAGGTGGTAAGGTTAGGTTATTAGCCCATGTTCCCAACAGAACCGAGTGGCTATCCAGGACCATTACCATAATTGAATAAAAGTCTTAGGGTAGACTGGAGTAAATGTGAATGGGAGAATGTCAAATAGCAGTTGACTATCATCGGAACAATCACAACAAGATGATAGTAATGACGTCTTTGTAGACATTAAAGGTGTTGAAGAATGAAAAAGAAATATATGGATAAAGGGTGAAAAGAAAGAATCCCTTCATAAAACTTAGACAGAAACCGGGTCAATACATAATCTATCAAATATCACAAAGATGATATTTGGTATTGAAGAAAGACATCATGGACCCAGTGATGCAATGCACAACCCTCCCAGCTACTCAAGATTCTTCCAAAAGAATAAATTGTTCATTTTCACGAGATTAAATCATAATCTATTGACGATCTCACTCCAGTTTAGTTAATATTGAAAAGTGGTGAAGTCGCTCCCAGCCTCCGATCACTAACCCAAAAAGCACTTATGAGGCTAGAGCCAAAAGAGACAATCATGTCTAACCAAAAAGTTAACATTTGTATTAAACATCAAAGATACAAAAAGGTACAAGAGTCTGCTTATATGTCTATGTGAACATTGCATATCGTTTGTGACATTGCGCGGAAAACAAGTCAATATGAAACTTAAGTAAAGTATATTCACAATGATGAGTGGAAAACCTACCAGGCTAACCACATACCAATGCTGAACATAGGTCAGCTAATTTGAAATATGATTGTTTAATGATTCAATTATGTTAACTATACTCTAAGTGATTAAGTAGATACCGTGTTTTTTTTGAAATTTGTTTTCGAAATCAAAACAACATTTCTTGATTTATTCAAGTAAAGATGTTGGATTACCAAGGTTACTTATGATGTCACAATATTTATAATGGGAGTGATTGTTGAATTAAAGTTAGTAGTTACTTCTCATGCTTAGACCGCAACTCCACACAAGACTTGCACTATCGACATTTCGCGTAACAAGATTATGATTATGTTTTGAGGATCCAATCAAAAGCAATCATGGGGAAGGGAAGTGTTCAAGCTGATATTTCTAAAACGATAGAGTGCAACATTTACGGGGAAAGAAATGTTGAATAAATGTGTATAACAATGGTTTGTATTTACGGGGAAGTATTGGGGGAAGAACATCAACAACATCTCTACCTTTTATAAACAAGAACACCGTCGTAATTCATACCTTCATTTCTCATACTCAAAGTTTAAAGATACACTTCCGCAACTCTGATAAACCAAAGAACTTCCTCAAATCATCAAGTTATTGATCAAGACAAAGGTTCTACATGAGAAAGAGTGTAAGATGTCAAGAAAGTATGAGTATGTTGGTTAGAAGCTTCAAAAGATAAATCAAGATGGATTCACGGTAAAGAATGATGATATGAAAAGATCTCAAAGGCAAAGAAAAAAAGGATAATGAAAAGATAAAGATCAAGATCACAAGAGCATGATTGGAACAAGACCACTATTACACAACAAGACTCAAGACAAACAAGTATTAAAGTTCAAAGTTCAAAGTCACAAGAGAAATCTTAATGATCATCTCTTTAAGGGTGGAGTATTGTTACAATAAGAAAATGATGATCATTAAGTGCAATCAAAGAGAGATCTCAAATGATCGTCCCTGGGGAAGATTGTTAGGATTGATAAAAGTGACGATCTTATTGAGATAGAAGTCTTGTAATAAATAGAATAATAATATTATGTAATAGGGTAAGTGAAAGGCTCGTGACTAAAATAAAGTCACAAGACTCGGCTAAATAGAAAATGTCTAAAAGATAAGGGCTTTATGCTCATTATTGTAAAAGGGTATAAATACCCCTCTACCACCTCATTTATGAGGTGTGTCTCTAGGTGTTTCTTAATCTCATTCTAATCTTTTCTCTAATCCTCCTCCTCCCTCTTTCTCTCTCTACTTTCTCTCTCTAGACTAAACACTTTATTGCTTATTGATCCTATATTCAAGACCTCACAGTAACATTTCTTCAGATTAGACACATGGAAGGTATGATGAACTCTGCTAAACTCTTGGGAAGTTCCAGCCTGTAGGAAACTTTCCCAACTTTGGCTAACACTCTGAAAGGTCCAACATATCTCGGGTTCAACTTTCCCCGCTTACCGAATCGTACGACCCCTTTCCAAGGTGAGACCTTGAGCATAACCCTATCCCCAACTTCGAATTCCATTGGCTTTCATTTCCGATCAGCGTAGCTCTTTTGTCGATCCTGAGCAACTTGCATCCTCTGCTTGATCAGGACGATATTTTCCGTTATCTCTTAGATTAATTCCGGACCAGTTAGTTGAGATTCCTCAACCTCGGCCCAGCACACCGGTGATTGACATTTTCGACCATACAATGCCTCATAAGGTGCGGCCTTTATGCTAGTGTGATAACTGTTGTTGTATGAAAACTCGGTCAATGGCAAATAACCCATGTTTTGCCAAAATCGATCACGCAAGCACGTTGCATGTCCTCGAGAGTTTGGATAGTTCTCTCGCTCTAACTGTCAGTTTTTGGATGATATGCAGTGCTTATACTTACATCTATACCCAAATCTTTCTGGAATGATTTCCAGAAATTGGATGTGAACCTCCCATCACGATCACAGATAATTGAAGAAGGTATCCCGTATCTTGCTACTATCCTGTTCAAGTACAAAACCTTGGCCAACTTGTCCTAATTGATTCATTCTCCCTTATGGCAAGAAGTGACAGATATTTTGTGATCGATCCACAATCACCCAGATGGTGTTCAAAACCATAGTGACGGACTTAGAAGCTTTGGTGATAAAATCCCTCGTGATATTATATCCCATTTCCACTGGGTATTTGCTGGATGTACTAAATACCCTGATGGCTAAATGGTGTTTCGGGTACCTTGACCCGCGGCTGCACGTCAGCACTTGCTAACATAAGGCGGCGATGTACAGCCTTCATGTTTGGCCCCCCCCCCCACCAATACAGTTTCTTCACATCTTGGTACATCTATTCAAAACCGGGATCTGGATAAGTATTTTGACTTGATGCGATTACCGTAGGCATGAATCACGGATCTTAAAATCCCATAGCAAGAGTAAACACTCCTGCCGTGTAAACATAAAGTCCCGTCGGCGCGTGGTTCTATCCTTTCTGATCATACCGCCTACATCTTCATTCATAAGATTCTCTGGGATCTGTGCTTCGATCTGAGCTTCTAAAATTTTTTGAAAGATACAAGCCAAAGTCCATAACCAAGGAGCTCGAACCCGTAGTAGCTCCAAGTCCACTCCTTATGGCTAATGCATCAACACAAACGTTTGGCCTTCCATGGATGATAACGCTGTCACAACAAATCGTAGTCGCTAGCAATTCAACGCCACGGCTTGCCTCAAGTTAAGCTCCTTTTGAACGAGAAATGTGTTGTAAGCTTTATGGTCGTAACACGGTGCATCTGGTTCCATAAAGATAGTGATCATCCATAGCTTAAGAGCCAAATACCACCGATCCATGGTCTAAATCATAAGTGGTGTAGTTCTTCTCATGAACTTTTAACTGTCGAGAAGCATAGGCAATCACATTCTCTCTCTGCATCAACACAGCGCCTAAGCCCTTGTGTGAAGCATCACAATAGACCAGGAAAAAGCCTTTGCTTCCTTCAGTAATGCCAGAATTGGCGCACTGCACAACTTCTGCTTTATTAACTGAAACGCGTTCTCTTCCTTTTCACCCCAATCAAACTTGATTCCTTTCTGAGTGAGCTTTGTCATTGGTTTAGCAATCTTTGAAAATCCCTCGATGAACCTTCGATAGTAACCCAACACAAAGACCTTAAAAACTAGGCGATCTCCGTTGGTGTACTAGATGAGAATTACCCAATCGATGATAGATTCTATCTTGGCTGGATCCACATGAATACCTCTCTGTTTTTACTATCAAATGAGTGTGACCAGGAAGTGTACCTTCGGAATCAAAATTCACAATTTGAAAACTTATAGCGTACAACGTCCTTTCTTAGAGCTAACTCTAAAATTGTCTTGAGATGTTTTCTTCGTGTTCCTTCTCTCCTTTGAATAAATAAGTATGTCATCAATGAAGACAATACAAACTTATCCAAGTAAGCTTGCAACACTTCGGTTCATGAGAGGTCCATGAACCCCGCATGTGCGTTTGTCAGTCCGAATTGGCAAGACTTGAGAATTTGTAATGACCATGGAATACCCGCGTCTCGAAATGCCATCTTTGGAATGACTTGCTCTCGTTACACTCAGCGGTGATACGCCCGATCTTAGATCTATCTTCGAAGACATTAACTGGAATCCTATGGAGTTGACACCAAATAAATCGTTGATCCTCGGGAGTGGATAATGATTCTTCACTGTTAGCTTATTCATCCTCACGGTAGTCGATGAACATAGGTCCTGAATGACCCTCCTCTTTTTGACAAAACAAACCGGGCTCCCCAAGAGAGAAAAGCTAGGCTTATGAATCCTTTGTCGAAAGCTCTTGTAGTTGTTTTTCGACAAATCCATCATTTCGATGGAGATACAATCGATTACGGTGCTCGACTATGGGTGCGGCTCTTGAATGAAGTCATGTTAGAATTCACTAGTCGAGCTGGAGTAATTACCATGGAAATCCTCGAGAATACGATCAGAAAATCGTTGGACGATGTTGGTAACGTCCTTCATTGTTTTCCATCCGACTTTGTCCTTCCTCCTTTTCTCGCGGATATCTGCACAAAAAGACCTGGCATCCTCTCGCCATGTACTCTTGAGCCTTTGAACAGGAGATAACGGTCAACCGAGATTCTCTCCTGTTATTACTCTCGTTAAACTGAAGTCAGGTTTCAGTTTCCTAGGGGACTTTAACAAATTATCTCAATCGCATATGATCACGGCGGACATCTTCTTAACAGTCCAAACCGATAATGACGTTAGAAACTACCCAAATCTAACTCAATAGATCTATGTTGAACGAATGTTAAGAAATATAGAGTGCAACCACGTATAATATGTCTATCCCGACCTTATATTTCCGCATCACATAATTCGACAATCATAATTATTATCTAATGGAGTTGGGCTCGATCGTCAAGCAGGGAACTAAATGCAGTAGATATAAACTTACTAACGGTCACCAGTGTCGAATAAGAAAGATGCATAGTGGTTGTTTAAGGGAACGTACCCGTGACAACATTGGAGTCCGGGTTTCCCGATGCATTCCCTCTCTTCTCTGCATTCCCAACTGCATACACCCAGCCTTGTGCATTCCCATTTCCTCCATCCTTATTCTTCAACTTCCGACAACTCTCTCTTTATATCCCTGGGCTCATACTTAAAACAACCATTCCCCTTGGGAGCTGTCCCATTGCCCTTCTGAGTATTAGCAACATTTGTGTTGCCAGTACTCCTATAATCGCAGGCAAAGTGCCTTACCTTGTTGCACTTGTGGCACTTTTGGATGCACGGGCCATTGTGGTGAAAATGGCACTTGGTGCACTTGGGAAAGTTTCCCCCATAGGGTTTCTTCACACCATCCCCATAGTTAGTAGACCGTGGCTACATTCTGATTTCATATGAAGGGTTAATTGTTGTGTCCATGGTTGTTTCTAGATGAATCATCCGCCTTCCTCTTGTTATCAGACTTTTCTGCATAGGTACGGAGTTTCTGATCCATCAAGTCGTTGGCTAACTCAATCGTCTCATCCAACGTCTTGGGCTTGGACGACTTCACATTCCCATAGATATTATCAGGAAGTCCACGGATGTACTTGTTGATCTTCTCAGTTTCACTAGCACAAAACTTGGTACATATCAGGGTTAGCTCTTGGAAACGTTCAGTGTATGCTGGAACATCGTTCCCTTTGACCTTTAGGTTCCACAACTCAATTTCTAGTTTCTGGATCTCACCCAGTGGACAATACTTGTCTGTTATTTTCTTCTTGAGTCCTTCCCATTCATTACACCCCCCAATACCTCGGACCTAAAGTCTATCTGACCGTTCCACCAAGTCAAAGCAGCACCTAACAGAGTGCAGGTGGCAAACTTTACCTGATTCTCAATCGCACAACCACTGATATTGAAAACTGACTCCATCTTTTCAATCCACCGAGTTAAACCGACCACGCCTTCAGTTCCTTTGAAGTTCAAAGGTTGACATTTCATAAAGTCAGCGTAGTAACAAGGGCGTGCAGTTTGCACATTCCTTTGGTCATCCCCGTACGAACTGTGCTATCCCTCCCATTGAGTGGAGTATTTGTCGCTGAAGAGATTGATCAATCATAGCTTGGACGGATTTGGAGTCATGTTTTGTTTGGGTTGAGATGTCAGTAGGGGTATTCTGTCCTCGTCTGGTCGTAGGTGCCATGATTTGTCTAGATTACAAAAGACAAAACGTGAGGTTATAATCATGACATAATATAATAATGTACAGATGAGACAACAACACAAGAGAGGTATATAACATAAACACATCTATTTCATTTATAACTTGGGAAAATTTTACATGAAATAGTTGTTGGTACAAAAAATATAATAAAAATAAATAAAATCTAAGGCTATGCTAGCGGGGAAAACCCCTAATACTTAACATGCCTGTACAATGACCTAGCAAGATAAAATAACATAAATCACTAGACGTGACTGTCAGCATCCCCCAAAGCATCCTGGTGATCTGGAATCCTAACATCTGGTCCTAGCCGTCTATCTCTCCCCTGCTGCTCTTGGTGTGCTAACAACTTAGCCTGCATGTCACTCATCTCTCGTCTCACGTCTCTCATCACTCGGAGAGTCTCTGCCATCTGTGCCTGGCGTCTACGGTCAGACTCTCGAAGCGCTGCTATCTCAGCCTGCTGTGTTTGAAAACGAGTCTCATACACCTAGTGCTGTGTCTAAATGAGAGTACTCTGCAGCTGTAGCTGTGCCTGATATGCCTGGATATGAGTCTCGTGTGCACACACATGATCACAATGGGTCTGAAGCTCCTGATGGGTCACTTGACTCAATCTTATCGAGTGAGCTCAAGCCTCTCGGGAAGCATAGGCCTCCTCCTCCACAATCCATACTGTCTCCTGGAGAGTCATCCTATCCCCCATAAGTAAGTCGACCCGCTGTGAGTCCATGGCGACTCGCTGTGATATACGAGTCCTACCATCCTGAGCATCCTCTAGTAAAGCATACAAGTCCTGTGTGTCACGCTCATGGAGCTCAGCAAGCTCTGTAACCCTAGTATTGACCTCTCCCACGGTCATAGGTGCTACCTCAGGAACTGCCTCTGCCGGATCCACCCAAGTATCCCTAATACCATACCCAACCTCACTAATCCCCTGTCGTCTCGCTTCAGCATCCACGGTGCTGACAAACCCATAATCTGTCCCTCGTCCTCCGATAGGTCTAGCGGTAGAACTCTCCCCGACCTCATACCTAGAGCCTAGAGTGGACAAACACAACCTCTTGCGAGGTGGCTGCTCGGACTCGAGAATATCATCCCTACGGTCAACAGGTGGTGGTATGTATAGAGATGGTGGTAGTGGTGGTGATGGTAATGCGGTAGTAACTGCATCAATAAGGGCCTGAGTGGAGGCTATCCTGAGTGTCTGGATTTGGGTTGGACACCCAGATGATGGTAGTAATGGTGATGGCACAGGTGGTGGTGATGAAAGTGCAGGTGGGGCCGTGCACCTAGCAAGGCGCTCCCCTGCAGAGGGTGGTGATAGTGAGATAGGTGGTGATGGTGGTGGAGTAGGCATGGCTAGAAGTCTCTCAACCTCTGCCTCTGGTGGAAGGGATATGGAAGCCTGAAGCCGGACAGTAATCCTAGCTCCAGTGGTAGTAATGTCAGTAGAGGGTGGTGGTATAACAGGCTTTGTTCCCTCAGGTGGGGAAACAAGCTCAACAGTAGGTACAACAACAGCAGAGTCGGCCGGAGCTAAGTGCTCCTCCTCCTCCTCCTCGTCCTCATCCTCATCATCGGCGTCATCCCTAGATGAATCGCCGTCATCATCATCTCCATCATCTCCCCCGTCCATAGGATAGTCAACCGGACCATCCTCTGTCTCATCATCCTCATACTCCTCTGGATCCTCCTCGGGATCCGACTCAGTAACATACCCGGGTGACTCAGTAGTAGGCGAATCAATAGGAGGAGGTAATGGCTGCTCCTCAACTAGAAACACATGCTCATCCTCCAACGGTATATACTTAAGGTATATAGGATCTGACACGTAGTCATGATCATGTGGATGTATGAACATAGCCTCACGCTCATCTTCGTCCTGTGGTACTGGTGATGTCTATGGATCTTCTGGGCCGGGTATGTAATCCGGTGATGGTGGGGCTACCGGCTGCATCGGGAGTCCATCGTATCTATATACGATGACTCACAGAATGCCTCCATCAGATATCTCCTCATCGGATCCCCAGAAGACTCTGCCTGGCTCAGAATCGATATAGACGGAAGTGTAGGTAACCGTAGACGACGCAGAAGACATGACTACTGCAAAAAACAAAAATAACTTATATAAGTATTAATTATAAGAGAGATCTATATGCTATGTCTATAAGTTTTATTTATAAGAGTCTTATAGTAATATACGTAATATAATTTATATATGCGTATATCAATCATGTAAGCACTTAGTAACTACTAATGCTAAAACAGTGTGTATCATGTAAGCATATGTGTGCTAGATGCAAATAAGTAATGCATGTATATCCTGTGTAAATCCCATTTGTGAAAGCAGTGTTTGAAAATGGTTATAGTCCAGACAAAAACTTTTGACCTGGTTCTCTATAACATGGCTCTAGATACCAATCTGTAACACCCCCAAATCTTGGTTGCAGCCGAATGTTGAATATTCGAGGGCGTTACTTCATAGATCAATATCACAAGATATAAGAACGACTACTAAACGTGTCATTTTAAAAAGATACATTGGATTAACAAAATACTTGTTCATTACATAAGTTTATGGCTTCAAATTGTTTAACAATATAAGTAAAGATTTTGGTTTATAACAAATGTTCCCAAAATGTAATACGCCCTAAATCTTTAGTTTTGATTCTCCAAAGAGTGACCCTCAATGTATCTTGGCACCTCGTGCCTTATTGACCTGAGAAAACATGCTTAAAACGTCAACATAAAGTTGGTGAATTCATAGGTTTATATAAATTAATTGTAGGACCGCAAGATTTCTAAGTGTATGATTAAGCAACAGATGCAAACATCATAAAAAGTGATTACGTTTTCCTAAAGTCATGACACTGAAGCTCGACATGTATGAATGCAATAAATTGCCAATAAATGCCCGTGAATGATGTTCTAACCCGCAACATCCTAAATCCGACATGATATACGTTTGTTGTCCGGCAAACCAGCACAGTGAGCGCTACTCACCCAAACGGGGATGTCAATCCCAAATAGATCTATTTATAACATTCGCGCTCACAGTCTAGTAATTGATAGTTCATGATAAAGGGCTCAGTGGGTTATCGTTACTTAGGCAAACACGTAATCATAGTAAAAATGTACACTTGCGTCCAATTTGTAAAACAGAGCATGTTCTCACCCAAAAGATGTAAATCATTTAAATAATTGTAAAACATGGGGCTATGAACTCACCTCAGTAAATAGTCATCTGAAAATGATAATATATCCAAGTACGGCAAATGAATCACACCGTCAAATACCTAAGTAAATACAGTCAGTCTTAGTCTACGAGTTTAGGCTAATGACTTAATGTATAAACTACAATATCTTGTTAGTTTATATATACTGTTATCACTTGTGTGGTGGTGCAAATGTTTATTGAATTTGCATTCACTTTATGGCTCTTGGGAAGGTATACGATCACACACGTTCTAGTTTATGTATAAATGTTATTAATAAATATTTATATTTATTAAGTTGTGCTTTCATTTGTATAATATCCAGTACATATTATAATTTGTCCGCGTTGTTAAGTGTTTATAAAAATCATTTTGTTTTATAAAATTCTCTTAGGTTTCCTATATTTACCAAACATCCCTTATGTTTATGGAAATAGGATAATTACATTTTAAACCTTTAAGTTTCCAACGTTACACTTTTAGTCCTTCAACTTTTCAAAATTACATTTTAAGTCCTTATATGTTCCAATAGTTCATAAAGTTTCAGAAATGTCAAAAACAGTCCCTTAACTTCCAAAACAGTGAAATGACAGTTTTGACCCTTAAGTTTACAAAGTTACACATTTAGTCCCTTAACTAGTAAAGATCGCATTTTAAACCCAATTAAGATCTACCAAGTGACAATATGTTTTATTAACTAAAATAAACTACATAAGCTGTTGGCAGCTTATAAATAAGCTCGGATGAGTTTATTATGGCTTATTGGGCTTTTCGGCCCAATACCTTTAACCCGAATGTTTTAAAAAGTCCATTTAGGGTTTCAATATAGGATCCAACTTATTTTCTTAACCAATTAAGCACTCATGGAATATGTTTAAGCTGTTTTTACTTTGTGGCTTATCCAATAAGCAAATAAGCCCTGGTAATGGGCTTTTGGGCCCATTACGAGTCCATGTAGTGTTTTAAGGGTTTGGGCTTGGTCCATTAAGGTCCAATAACTTCCCTAGGTTCATTATAAGCCTTATAAGCTGCTTAAGCTCACAAATAAGCTGCCTAAGCTTATTTGTGGCTTATGGGTTTCGTAGTTTACGGTAATGGGCTAATAAGCCCATTAAGGGTCCGTTTGGTTTTTAACACACGTTAGGGAATTCTAGGGTCTATACGAGTTCAATAAGCACCTAGGTTTCTTAATAAGCCCGAGGGTGCTTATTAATAAGCTGTGGGCCCGCCTAGCTGGCTTATTGGGCCTGTTTGGATTTAATGGGCTCGTTCGTGGTCCATTAAGGCTTCCTTTGTATTTCGTGTATCACAAATAAGTTTAAGAACTTTATATGTTTTTGATAAGCTCAAGTGAGCTTATAAATAAGCCACGGCCTCGACCAAGTGACTGTTGGGCCTATACGCGGCCATGCTTGGGTCCAACGAGATCATATGTGGCTCGTTTCTTTGGGTCTCGATAACATAGTATTAACCAACATATGCTTATTTAACGTGTATAAAGGTCGCGGTTATTCCATGCATACATTTAAATGTTTTGAATACTCCTTCCCAAGCCAAAGTGTCACGTTTACTTGAATAGTTTACGTGTAGTTTCATTTGTTTCGAGT